>JACXIV010000015.1:764619-782574 GCA_014737475.1 Bombus confusus
TTTTTTTTTTTTTTTTTTTTTTTTTAATACCAAGATACAGTATTTTTCATACAGTAAAAATGTTTAAAATTCGTTTATTTTAGTCTCATCGTTTATCAAGGTCAAATGTCAATTTCTCAATTTTTATCAGGATCAGTGTTTATGTAACAATATATAAATAAAAAAACCGCCAAACTTTTGTCGAAAAATTATCGATCTTTTGGCTTTTACGATTTTGTGGAAATAGGCAGTCGTTTAATCGTTCGTTCGTGATCGTTTGAAAGGGTGAAGCCTCTATTTTCACCTGGCCAAGTTGATTCGTCTAGTCGGGGCGAGAAACGAGAGAATGAAAATGCTCGTCGTTGTTAGAAATTTCACAGAATCGAACGTTTCTGAGAAGTTGAAAAACCTTTTTCGCGACACAAATCATTATGGATATGAAAATTGGAACCTCTTCCTTTCTAGATTGCCCTTAAAAAGGAAAATGGAAAGAAAAATAGATGAAATTCCCAATATGTTGATCTAAATGGATTTTTTAGATTTGTCGTAGCTTTTGCCTAACGAAACGGTGAATAATTTTTTTTTAACTATCACGAAGGGTGTTATCTAAACGAACGAACGACGATCTGCAACGCAATAGTAATAATGTTACCAAAATATAAAGATATAAAAATTTGACAAATCTATTAGCCGTATCGTGTCATATATAGAAGAAAAAATATAGATAAATAGATTTGCAAAAAAAAAAAAAAAAAAAAAAATAGACTGGGAAAAAGTTTTCCTTTTTCTTTTATACATGACATAATATCGTGAATAGATTTTTCAAATATATGAGAAAAACACCGAGAGCTAATATGTATCTAGCATAAACTTCCCATATTTACCGAAGAATAAATTACCGAAGATTCTCAAATATCTACGGTATCCTTCCCAGAGGAAGTACATAAATCTTTTAAACAATCGAAAAACTTCCGCGAGTAGCAGCAGGGGGAAAGAAAGGAAAACATGTTTAAAACGACTCGATAGCCATCGCTGATAAGGAGCACGTTGATGTTTTCCTCGGGCAGAAAAATTTACGGTAGCTGCGGCCGCAAGAAACGTTAGGAAAAACAGATAGCGCATTAACATGGTAACGCTTCGTACGGTGCGTGGCACCACACGAAAAATAGAATTATCTTTCAGGATATTCGAACCGGACCGTGTTTGCGTGCGTTGCGTGAACAAGCGTGAATTTCAACGCGTCGTGAAAATCGGGCGAAAAATATCGCTTCGCCCCGTGTTCTACCCGGTGGGAGCGCTGTGCATGTGCGAATCGTGGAATTACATTCGAACGAAAAGTTAAATGGAAACGGTTATAAAAATAACAATAAACTGTAAATGTTTCGATGTCGAGCGAAACACTTTCGCGATCGCGCGGTATGAAAAGGGGCAATTAAGCCAAGTTTAACTTTCAGTGACGTATAAAAAGCGTGCCGAGCAATTTCACACCATACACTGTTTGGTCTTTCACGCGGATGCGAATTTTTTATCGTTCTATTTCCCCCCCGGAATTCTGCAACTTTTTAAAAAACCGTCCTTTCCGAGCATGTATATGTAAATCCGCGCCAACGAAACGAGGTGTGACTCGTTTTGTGTTAAGAATTTATTTGTACGCCAGCGTTACGGCGTGTTAAGTTGATAACTTAACAGTTTAACTTGCTTCACCGTTATTGCGTTAATACTTCTTTTTAGTCGGCGAACAATTTCGCCTGTTCGCGTATATGCGCGTCGCTGCGCTACTATGCGTCTTTGTCGTGTTATTAAATACTTCTTTGAGCGAAGAAAGGTAATCTTATTATTGACGTTGAAAATTACGTTACATATATATGTAGCGATCGGTATAAAGGATTAGCGCTTTTTTTTCTCGAGATGCGTAAGCACGGCTATTTAAAACAGTGAAATTACTTCAACGGGTCAGTGATATTATCGTTATCAGACGCGTACAACTTTTGAAAATCGAGTTAATCGGATCGATGGAATTATAAACAGCGTAAGAAATTTGTCCGTTTTCGGAATCATTTCTCGGTGAGTCGATCGGTATAAAGGATTAGCGCTTTTTTTTCTCGAGATGCTTAAGCACGGCTATTTAAAACAGTGAAATTACTTCAACGGGTCAGTGATATTATCGTTATCAGACGCGTACAACTTTTGAAAATCGAGTTAATCGGATCGATGGAATTATAAACAGCGTAAGAAATTTGTCCGTTTTCGAAATCATTTTTCGGTGAGGTGTCTTTTGTTTCTATGCTATGTCATATTTTTGCGATCGTACGAAAATACTATTTAGCGCGAAATTTGATATACTTGGACACGATTGATTAATGCGTGAACGCTATCGTGGACACAGTGGTGTACAAATACCTTTTGTAGCCATCGTATACGATGTCTGACAAACCTCGTACGATAGTTTGTACGTCCACGTTGAAACAGCTGTATCGTCATCGACCCATCAGTATCGAATTTGTTGGAGAACTTTCTCCAAAAGATTAGAAAATATCCCCGTATTCCGTATCGATAGTAACGATAGCATTTTCTTTCGTGTGGTTAATCGCGACTTTCAAACTTTTCTTCGAAGCGAACTACTTACGTAGTATCGTGTGTGTCGTATACTTACGCGTGCGAAGCGAATAGACGTAATCTAAGCGGCGATCTATATAACGCAAAATGTTCATAATAGATACGCTGCCAAATCGAGACATAATGTTTAAATATAATTGGCGTGTCGCATCTTATCTCTTATTGCTTGTAATCGAGTACTTACGTATATCATTGGCTGCGTGAGCCAAATCTCAAACTGACAACGTGCCTCTTTCCATTCCCTTCGTTTCGTGCGTAACAAACCACGCTATTTGAACATTTGCGATTAAAGTACCTGTATCGTACGTTTTATAATATCGCCGCTTCGTTATTCAGCAAACGCTCGTTTCAACAAATCGATCGTTTAATAAAAAAAAAAAAATTGGTTGAATTCGTAGCAAGGATTTTGCTTACAATAGCGTCCGGTATCGAATTATCAAAATTTATCATTTGATATTACGAGCTTGAATATTTCCATCTTTGGCAATTGTGCAAACATTTTTAGTTTATAAAAAAGCGTCGATCTGTAATTGATATTGGAAAACATTCAAGATACAGTTTGCGCCTGTTGAAGATTATTTATAGTAGACAATGTGTTTTTGTTATTTGAAATTTTCATCGCATCGCGTGCAGCGATATCGTAGCAATAATTTCGACTATTGCACCGTCGAAAATAGAATATCGAAACGTTAGCTCGGCTCGTTAACTGTTATCTTAATTATAAATATCGTTCGTACTTGATTTTGACGATACACTTTGATGATTAAAGACGATGATACCGCGTTTATATAGGCTTTCATTATCTATGTAGATTATCTACTAACATTAATATTAATTAATATCATCCAGTGCGTTATCTTTCTCTTTATTTATATATATATATATATATATATTAATGAAATACAAATGGTCGTGGAAAAATCTTGATATTACTCGAATGGATCTATTATATGCTTAATCTATAATTACTGGAAACTAATTTAATTCCATTACTGTTTTATTCATGAAATTAGTTTCTATCTTTCTCGACGGTCAAGTTAATTTTTTTGGTTGGTAATTCGTAGTTGTGTTATACGTTTTTGAAATATCTATCTTCGTAACGATCGAATTTAAAGAAGTTAAGAAATCACGATCATATATTATAATTTAGATAAGAAATTATAAATTATACATTTATTAACATGGATTATAAATGATAGATTACCTACGAAGAATTCATAGTTGTTTGATACAAATTACAAAAATTTATATCTCATTTATATCCAGCGAATGGAATCACCGAAAATTGTTTACTTAAATTATGAAACTTTGCATATTTTGATTGATTTTGTTCGTACGCTTATCAACATAGGAGACGTCGATTATATTACAATTAAATATTCAACGAGCAGAGGTGAAATTCTTATTTGCGAAACGAAGAGTCCTCAAGCTACGTGCTGCAATAAAATATGTGCTTACTGGAATCTTAAGGAACTCGTAAAAAAGTTGAAACCTCCTTAAACTCTTGTACTTTCTTTTCATAGCAATCTAAAAGTTATACTTTTCTCTAGGCTGTTCACTTTTGTAACCCATTGTTACACTTTCCAATTTTATATTTCAACACCTTTCACTTCACTTCATTTCACTTCGCGTTTTAGTAAATCTACGAAATTACTAGCACGAAATACATATTTTTCATCAAATCGACGAACTTACGAATCTCTTGTTTCGTTTTCACAACTCGCGGAATTTTAATTATCTCCGTGTAAACATCGCTGATAATTACATTTAATTAATTCCTTTTGGAAGTAATAACGTTCGCCTAACGACGCAAAAGAAATGAAAAATATGCAATTCGAACAGATCTGTCATAACGTTGCGGAACAAAAACAGAATGATGTAAAAATGATGTAATTTTAATAAATAATTCGCAAGTAGTTTCTTATTCTCCATTATGCGTTATAAAGTGCTATATTGTTGCGTTGGTGCCTACATATTACGCAATATTTTTTATCATTCGCTCGTGACTATAGGTGCGGTTATAATTATTGATAAATTATGCGAAATTCCACTGTATTAGTTTTTGTTCAATTCGAATCACCGCATACACGTTTTATCTCGGAACTGATCGATTTATAAGAAGCGTACTCCGACAAAATTTGCCGCGGCTTTTAATTTTCAAAGAACAGCGTTGCGTGTTATTATTTTGAAATGAATTATTGCCAAATAAATTGCAAATCTACCGTACTTTACGATTTGTCTACTATCAAAACTAACATGGACGTTTCATCGTTGAGCGATCGTCTAATTAATTTAAGTAGTATATGTTTAACTTTGCTAAATTTACATAGGACATTGAATATTAGAGACGCTTCGATTGTCCAAATAATCGAATCATGGATTATCCAACGACGATTATCAGAAATTTATCCCTTAATTATCAATTATCAATTATCGAAATGCGTAAACCAAAGTTCCAACTTATCGTAGATTAAACAATGCGAAACAAACAAATGCATAATATACAATTAGGCGTGGTCGATGAAACAGTTCGATAATTACAGGAAGTAACAATCTTTACGTCTACACATCAGCCATCTCCGCTGTGTCTTTTTATCTTTCTTAAAAACGAATTATCATATTTAAATTTGTAACCAGTCTAGAATATGAAGATTGCAAGACCAAAAATTATTGCACACATACGCTTGCTTGGAAATTGCTATACAACGTAAACGATAGTCTCAAACACGCAATTGGCATTAAAAATAGTCTCGCTGCGTATCGTGGCTTAGCAATATCGCGAATAATCGACCGTTGAAATACTTTGCTGATGTTCGCGAAGTACACGCTTCCACTAAATATCCAGCAACTTTTCTTACCCACGTGCGGATCAGTTTCGAATTTTGCCAATACACATAAACATAGTCGAGCTTCGTTACGATGCTAACGAGATTTCAAGGTATTTCGTACGGTATAGGCGTAAAAACGTTTCGCGACTGTTCGAATACTCTGGCGAGCCACTGAAACGTTACGCGTCTTAAGCCGAATTTACACTGCATCGCTTTGCGGGAGACCGGCGAACGAACGCTGCTTTCATTCTTCTTTCGTTCGTATCGCAGACGAGATGTCCCAGGAAGCGGTGTCGATCGTGCGATGCTTCGGACGAGGCATCCTCTTCACCAAAGCGGAATTTGCGCTGTTTCGCTTTGCAGGATGAACGCTGCATTGGTTGTTCGTACGCGGATAAACGAAGAACGAAAGCAGCATCCGCCGAGCTTCTGCAAAGCGAAACAGTGCAAATTCGGCTTTAGTGGAAAGATACGCAGGATATGTGGTGCCGAGCATCGCGCGATCGACATCGCTCGCTGGGACGGGTCGCGAATGGTTAAATTCCTGCGCGAACTTGGCGAATAGCCGAATACACGTACGAAGCGTGCGTGAAATTTGCTAAAGCCGAACGACCATAAACCGGCAGAAGGATTAGGGTAGCCGCGGCGAGGCGAGGCGCCATCGAGCGCAGCTGACGAGCCGATCGCGTGGCCGGTCTCGCGAAAAGTCTCTCTTTCTCGCACGCTTCGTGAAAGCCGATTCGCGAGCAGGAAGAGCGGCTCGTAGCCGTTTATCGTGCGCGCATAATCTAATTGCGTAGCTAGCCGGCGAACTGTTTAACATTAAACCGATTGCACGGTTTAGTCACAGTGGCGGGACACGCGTGCGTGCGCGCCGTTCTAAACGGATTGACCCAAAGAAAACCTCTGAAATGACATAAATAACGGAGACATGCACACGGTGTCGGCTTATGTAACGCGATGTACGTAGAAAAGCCGCGGGAAAAGTCGGACGAAGAAACGCCTTTGATCGAAAGCACCGCGGCCACTGGCCGTTCTCCAGGAAAATGAAATTCCGCCCAACGCTAATCAGAGTTATCGGCCACGCTTTCGAAAGTTTCCTAGTCTTCTCTTCGATCGCTCGTCGTCTTCCGTTCGCGTAATTCCACCGCTTCCAAGTAGAGCCGCTAATACACCGCTGCGATCTCTTGCACGATCCACTTAATCGATATTATTAGCGGAATGTTGCAAACTTGGCAAAATTTTGCAGTACCAATAGATTTCGGTCTCCTTGTGGTCGAAATGGTTCTCGAAACGTCAATAAGATGGATAGATATTGTGGATGAATGTTGCACGCTTTTTGACTATCGGATTCTTCGGCGAAGAGAACGTCTTGTTAAAAAACGACGCTCTGGTTTCTTTTTCAATCGATACGTTGGGTGTTCGACCACCATCGATAGTTGTCGCAAACGATAGATTGGCAAGGGTACGTAACAATGATTATCTACGCATCTCGTGCAAAAAATGCGCAAACTGGCCGAGAGTATAAGCGTAAAAAGTGTCCGGGGAAATGTCTGTCTTTCTTTTTAATAAGACTCGTAAGAGTCGTACGTTAGAAAGTGCAAAGGGAAGATTGCGAAATAGAGCGAGGGGCGTGAAGCAAAGGTCAGCTAGAAGCATCGTAGCGCGCTTAATTTGCGAGAAACGTGGAAGTTGCTGATATTCTTCTCCTGATTAAAGGCTACGGCTTTTTATGTTTTCTAGCTTGCTTCTCGGCTCGCGTGTCTCCGTTCCGTTGCAGCTGTCTTTCGAGCAAATTTGTGCAAAATGAAGTTTACGTTGCTGAGTAGGTTGCTGATGCAATAATTTAGGACGTGTTGATGAAAATGAGCAGGAGAAAACGGGCGACGAAGAAATATACGGGAAGATGCAAATTGATAAAAACTGCAAGGTCAAAAATGGACGGAGAATTTGAGAGATAGAAAAATTGAAACCCGTGTACGAACGATATCAAGAACAATACGCACGGTTTGTTCGATCATGTCAGGAAGACTTATACAAAATATACCGAGTAGAGTTCGTGTTTTCGTAAAAGAGAATTTTATATTGAAGCACTAATTTTTGCAAGAAATATACGACAATATTATATGGTTTTACGACCGTGTTCTTCGGTAGCTCCTTACTGCGAAGACAGCCCGACATGGTGACGATATGGTTGCCATCGACAGGGTGCTGTGTTTCTACAAATTCACCAATCTGGCAACACGTATTCCGTCGATGTACTATTCGCACAGCTAAATAATTTCTATCGAGTTTTTACGAAGTAAAGTAGATTTTGGTGATATTTATTAAATCGAAGCCAGTAAATTTGTCCATAAGAATATTCTGATGTTTAGAACGCACATCTAATATGCATGAACGCGTTTCAGCAGACATTCTACGTGTCTTAAAAATTAGAGCAAATCTAATTAAATAACGGTGTGTTCTCGAATTTTTCGCACTAACTATAGAATATTCACAATAGATTTAACGTTACTTTATGTAAAAAATATTACAAATGTTAAATTCTATAAAAAAAAAAAAAAAAAAATGCAACAAGGTAAAGCAAAGTAAAGCGTCATCGTATCGTTGCATCGCGCAATTTTCATCTTAAAATATAGAACAATTGTATACAGGCGGAAAATTATTCTCGTTAAGAAGAGTTATTTTTTTTTTTATTGTTCCTACATAATAAGTCATAGAAAATCATTATCGTCGCAAACTTTGTAATAGCATATTTAATTCCTCGCTGAAGTTAGCGAAGAAACATGAATTATAGCGTTCTTGACATTCGCCTAGTCATACAAGTTTAGTCTAAACGCTGTTCGCATACAGACCGAACGTCGTGTAAGTATAAATATTACGGAGCTTAGGGATCGTTACGAACCAGTCGTAATTTAGAGTTTGCAAGTTCTTACAAATGCTTGCGATTGCTTCAACCATTATTAAGTATGTTTAGCAGAGGTAGCTTCTCCTAACAAACTTTACGAACGTGTAAATACGTACGCAATGTATATCCTATACGTTCAGAATTGAGGTCGTTAAATGAAAAAGCCAACTAGTTTGATAAAGTTTGATTCGCTGTTCTTTGCAACGTTTGATCGCGCGATATTCGGTTACGGATTGTATCGGTAAAATTGGTAATTTCGAGAAAACGCTCGATTGTTAAAAAATTCACGAGTTACGCGGTAAACAGGCAATCGGTAACTTTCAATTAAAAGCTAATAATTCTAACATTTAGTTTGAAATTTAAAGACACGCGGGCGTTTGCATTTCGCCAAAATATCTTCATTACCAAGTATTACATTCGGCCATCGAAAACTTGCTAATTACCGCTAAATTACATAAAACTCGCCCTAAATTTATCGTATTCATCATAATTAATTCCGAACAACATATTAGCCAACTGGGGGAGCAAAAATAATTAACCAACTACCGCTATCCGCTCTGTCCCTAAACGGAATTCGAAAACGCTCTTTCCCGCAACTTCGATTTATCATCAACCCGAAAATTCCAACTATAAATTCAATCGAGTAATAGCAATTAATTTCTTATAATTACCCGACCTTCCGGCAAAAGACGATTTACTGTCTACCGATAAAAAATAATTTTTATCTACTCGAATGTACCAACGTTAAACGTACGTACATCTGTATCGAGCTTGCTTGAAAACGAATCGTAAGGCGAGAAGCAACAAGATTTGTACCATACCGATGAGTTTACATTTACTAAATTACATTTATAAAATTACAGGGACTATGTATAATTGTTCGTTCATTACTCTCGATAATTCTTACGAGAAGTAATTCTTGTAATTCTTGTAATAAAAAGTGAATTCTGCCAATTTTCATAATATATCTCAAATCGTAGTTCGAATGTACTTCAGTTTGTTACCTCCTCTTCAATTCGATCATCGAGCTTGCTTTAAAATCGATAAATATCTTAATACCTGCGAGTTTACGGATATTAACGAAATTAACGTAAATAATAAAGCTGAAATAACTACGTATCAAACTAGGTAAAGGCTACCTATCTTTTTATTAAAAAAAAAAAAAAAACTCACTCGCAAGTACACATTATTAACGATTCAGCTTAACGTTTCGCTGTTTACCATGTTGCTGACACAAGTCGGAGCATCTCGATGAAATAATCACACGGTATTCAAGGATGACGTTGTTGCTGTGCATCCATCGTAACTTCGAAGGTTTCCGGTGGTAGCGAATCTTATAGTCTGAAAATGATCAATGTAATTACAGCTCGTTGCTATATTCAGATGGGCGATAACCGTGATAGTGGAAGCACGCTTGATACCTGGACGATGGCAGAGATAGAGTCGCAAGAGCCGATGTTTAACTTTAATGAAATCATTTTTCTTCCTCGTACACCCCTTAGGTATCAGTCGATGCCGGTGCTCAAATTAGCGGCGTCATCGTTTCTTTTCTCCTTGCATGGCACTCAACACGCGTGTATAGTAAGCATTCCTGGCGGATTTCACGCGGGTAAAGTTTGCGAAGTAGCCGCCGGGCAAATTTAGCCGCAAGCTCTAATTAAAACGCGCCCAAGTTTCCGGAGCACGCGAAGAATATTCAACGCGGTTTTTCACGCGGCTCATCGACGAACGCATAGCCAGCGATTTTGCGAACGTTGTTGCACCGCGTGAGATCTGTTCCCTGTCAAACATTTTACATGTTATTTACAATCTTCTTAGAAATTACTCGCGTGCCTACAGTTGCTCGTAAAAGCATCCCAACATTTTTAGGTAACTTTTAGGCGTTGTACGAAACATTTGGAAATTTTACCGGCAAATCTTACGAGACCCGATTCTCAAGATTACGCGGAGACAGTTTGAAAGAAATCTAGAAATACGCGCGTATAGATGTCGCGAGGATCGCGAAGATTTACGTGGGAAAATATGGAAATTCATGGAAATTACGAACAGGTGTCGAGAGTAGCTTGCTGTGAAATGTCAAAAAATATGATTTATCTGCAACGTTTCTGTGTTTCAATGTCGCAACTAAGAAAGCTAATTTTAGCAATTCCCTCGATATTTCCTTCGTCGTTACGTATTTCTTCCACTTGGATCGCACGATTTCCTGGAATTTAGAAAAACTGAAATATCACGTACTTGATCCTTTTTCCTAAGTTTCCCAACTTTCTTACTTGCATGCGTCGCTATTGCTCAATCTCCAACAGAGAACAACCGACCAACTTCCATAAGTTTATTTACGGAACAATCGTTCCAAACTGGGCAATAAATGAAAAGAAAGTATTCGTCGCGTTATTTGCCTCGTCGATTTTTAAATTCACGAAGGCCGTCGGTACGGTCTTCTGCTCCACCCGCTTGATCTTTGACCGATTGATCCTGCGCTAAGATTTCGCTGCAGCCAACAAAGCTCAGATAAACGAAATTCGACTGCGATTCCAAAATCACAATGATGGCGAACGTCTTGCCACTGTTTTTCGTAATCCAGCGATACGAGGCAGCTTGGTGAATCGGTTTGATGGAAAGTTTCGCCATCCGAATAACAAGGCTGCCGTGGAGTAACGCGCAAGCCTTAGGCATTTCTCGGCGCGTTATTCAAACGTCGAACGACCGGTAATCCCACGGTAATTTTGTCACGCGTTAAAATATTATATTCTTTCCTTTTTTTTTTTTTTTTTTTTTTTTTTTTTTTTTTTTTTTTTTTTTTTATTTTTTTATTACGATACACCGTTCCGTGTATTATCACGTACAGGTTGTGCCGCGTTATCGGAGGTTGCAGAGGAATCACGCGAGCATCGCTCGGTGCTAGCACACGCCATCGCGCGCGCATATCCATCCGCCGATATATCACGCGAACACGCGCGTCCACGCGGGCTTCGTGGCGCGGATAATTACATACGTGTAAGCGCACATGGCCGCGACACGTGCGTGTACCGTGTTCACGCGTTCTAAGTCTCCTTCCGATTAGTTACGTTGCCTAAATTCAAGGTAGACTTGAAATAATTTCCTACTGTCGGACGTGCGTATCGTTTGATTTTCAAATCCTCGCAGTTTGCTTCGTCGAGCGGAAAAGACACGTTGTCTTGTCGGTCAGATTTCCAGTCTCTCGAACAGAATTGTAATTTTCTTATCTGTGTCTCCCTTATTTTCTGTTCAGAGTAAACTGTTTTATATTTGTATTTGGAAGAATTCGAGTTCACTGTCGGTTAATCGATTAGATTGATAGAAATCGACGGCAAACGATAATCCGATCGACGCACGAGTTATTTGAATAGTTAAAAAAATGTCGAGACGTATCTCAAGCCGAGTCCGTTTAACGCCAAACCTACAGACACACTTCTTGTATACTTATTGGTCGCAGACTATCAATTCTTCTTAGAAGAAAAAAGCTAAAAATAGATAGCTAAAGATAGATTACCGAGCGATATGATAACGTTTGAATATGGTAAAATTTCTGTAGAAATTTGAAAGCGGTCGATTTGATCGCTGCGGTAGGTTTAGCGTGAAACCTAATTCAAGGGGTAAATAGATCGTACGATTAATTAGAGTTTACCGATTCTCCTGACGATGTAAGTGTAATTTTTCATCGATACGGTACAAGTTCGCGTTCCGATAGGCGGATTCGATCAACGCGAGTTCAGTTGATCGGACGAGCAACTAATATTTCGTTCCGATGAATGGAATATCCCGGTAAATAGCAGATTCGCGTTGGTAAAGCGGTTTCGAATCACCTAAATACAACCAATGTGTACGGTGGCTCGAAAATATTCGAATATATTACGCGTGTTATAGGAAACATTTGGAAATTTCATTAGCACCGTGAGGAAACCGTATTATCACGATTGTATAGGCGAAGTTTGAAAGAAATCTTAAAATCAGAAAAGTATATTTGAACGGCCGATTATCCGTTACATAAATAATTCTCCATATTCGCCGCAGTCACCTTTGACAGTCATCGATTGGCCAGTTTCTTTCAAATTTCACCAGATGTTTCGCGCAGTGCACGTAACGTATTCGAGAAAATAAAGGATCTTACGTCTCGTAAGTGTTATAAAAAGTTTCTACAAGTGTCTGAATGCTTTCATGAATCGTACGTATACTCATACATATGCATAGGCGTATAACTTAACGAACTCAACGAAACTTTGGACATGCCAGCGAATAAATAGCAAACCGACTGCCTCGCGATCGTCCAAGGAATAACGAAAGATAAGCGCGCGCGGTATCGTCAGCCGATATCGGTGGTGCATCTTTCGCGGATGCGTGTTCCGTGGCCAGAATTAAACGATGACCGCGCGTGGTTAAGAAACGCGCGCCGCGTTCGAATAAATCGCGCGACGCCTCTCCAACGAACCAACGACTCCGCGTACTTCGCGCTTCCGCGGACGCTGATTTATGCCGCAGGAAATTGCGATAGCGACGGTGCCGAGACTACACGCGCTTTTCCACCATGCGGACAGGGAATTGCAATTTAGACGTCCACGGTACTTTTTCGCGAGGAAATCCTGATTTACCGGTGGAGGAACGATCGGCCGTGTTGCGTAACGGTGTCTGACCGTTTTGGCACGATCAGAGGTGTTTTATCAGCGACTATGCGAATCGGTAATGAGCGTTAGGATCGCTTTGAAGTTGGCGAATTGGCGATAAAATTTACATTTTTCGCGCGCAGGCTCTGCATTTCCACGAGCGAGGAATATTAATATATCGGATATGGCGAGGATCGTCGGCGACCGATAGTCGATTCGATAATTCGCTTGCGTTCGTTCTTTTACGCGAATTTGTCGCTCGAGTTAATCGTTCGCACCGTAGAAACAAGGGAATATAATTTTGTTAAATGCGATAGAAGGAATATTTTGGCACAAAGGTTACCGAAATTTATATTAGAACGTAGCAATTTTAAACTTTCTTCGATACGCCACTCTACCAACGCGTATGTCATATTTTTGAGAGATCTTTCGCGTCTATCGTTTCTCGTCTTTTCTCTTTACGAAGCCGGAGGTCCGAGGCTCGGGTATTACTTTACAGCGGCGGAATCGCGCATCTGCTCTGTGCCCTGCATAATAACATCGTGTCGTAAACCCGCAGCTCGGTACACACATCGGCAATCAGTGGATGGAATTTTGGGTTAGCTTGGCAGGTGGGTGTACGAGGAGCGTTGGACGAGTCGTAGGAAGGGGTAAAACAGCAACCGTCACTTGCGATCGAGTATTTTTTATAAAGGAACAAACACGTTCGACATTCGGATTTCTCAAATAGAAATTTCCTAAAGTGTTTTCCTAGAACAGTTTGCACAGATTTTCCACGCGACCTTTCCGTACTTTGCAAACAACGTACTTTGCGTCGTAATGCGTAGTGTGTATAATTGAGTTTGGAGCAAAGTGGTTTTTGTAGCTCGGCAAGAGATTGGTGTCTCGAGAAGGGTGTTTTATAGTCGACCATCGCGCGAAACTCACCGATGCCCGAGCTTGAGTTTCCCAAGCACGAGCGTTAACGTATCAACTTTTTTGCCTTCCTGGTACGAAACTTGCGAGGTACCGTTTGCATCTTCGTTAAACGATATCCAAGATGTTCTAGTTTCACGCTTACTTCGAACTATTTTAATTAATCAAGTATTAAACAGTAGTCGACTGTGCGCAGCGTAAAAACTAACTCTGAAAGAATTATCGATGCTTTTCAGCTAGTTTGGTATCGTTGAATCGTAGGTGACTCGCAACTGTCCGGATCGACTCGTTTAGTCGAACGACACCTCGTTTCAGTAGCGTTTATCGCGTACAACGTGGAATATGCACGAAATAAAATAGCTTCGACTTAGATCGGCCGACTGAAACGGTTGCATTCGCTCAACTCGGAAGCATCGATATTTAATTCAACGCGATAATCGTACGCAGAAACGGAACACGTGGATGTTGATCGACTAACTAATTAACCCGAAGTGTAGAACGTATGCCAAGCTTCGCCGATCGCCCAGTTCCCTTTCCTTTTAACCGAGCGATCGAACGAACCCTCTCTCTGGTGAACGCGCGGTTGGCGATGCGAAAACACACGGGTGTCGCGCGAGCAACTAACCCCGGAAACTTCAACAACGAAGCAGTGAACAGCGCGGCCGACAATGAGCACGCGAGCGACGCGTAAAACGAGGCAAACGAAAAAACAAATAGGAGAGAAACACGCATAAAGAAATATGAAAAGGGAGAAAGAGTAGAAGGGAGGAATGAAAAGGAAGAGCAGAAAAGAAAAGAGATAAAGAGACCGTTCGAGATGAAGGGAAGAAGAGGCAAAGAGTTGACACACGGACCGGTACAAATGTTTCTTCTGCAGCAGGGTTGCGGGGTGCAGTTCAGACATGGGAAGTGAGCATTACTGCCTGAGGTGGAACAATCATCAGAGCAACTTGCTGGGTGTGTTCAGTCAACTGCTGGAGTCGGAGTCGCTGGTGGACGTGACACTGGCGTGCACGGAGGGACCTTCGATACGTGCCCACAAGGTAGTCCTCTCCGCGTGCTCCAGCTATTTCCAGGCCCTATTCCTCGACCACCCGAACCGCCACCCCATAGTCATCCTAAAGGACGTACGTTTCGCCGAGCTACGTACCCTCGTCGACTTCATGTACAAGGGCGAGGTAAACGTCGAGTACTGCCAGCTATCGGCCCTCCTAAAGACAGCGGAGAGCCTTAAGGTGAAGGGTCTAGCGGACATGACGAACATCAACGCGGCGGTAGCGTCGAGGGACGAGCAACAACAACAGCAACAGCAGCAGCAACCGCAGCAACAGCAGCAGCAACAACAACAACAACAACAACAACAACAACACACGAGCACATCCGAGGGTATACAACGCGAGACGTCGCGAGAACATCACCGTGAACGCGAGAGTATAAAGGAAGCGAGCAATAAGGAGAGAGACAGGGAAGCGAACACATCCGGTGGCACGGGTTTGCCATCGGCAGCAGTGAAAGAATGCGAGCAACCCCAACAGAACGTAGCCCAACCACCCACCAGCGAGTCGACCGAGGCGGTAGACATGACGGATTGTCCGGCATCGCCCACCGGACCCGGTAGCCCTTGTCCAGGACCTTTGGCCCTTGATCGACCCAGGAGGGATTCCGAAGATGCAGCAAGTTTAGAAGAAACCAGGGGTTCCCTTAGTCCGATCTCGGTGCACAGTGGACCGTCGGACATGAGTCTAAGTAACAATACAGCAAGCACGCCTGGCGTGCTACCCTTGAACTTACCGCAGAGCCGGCTTCCGTCCCCGCACAGTACAGAGCCTCTCGCGGGCCCGTCGGGGTTACCCCCGGTCCAACAAGTTCCACTTGTGAGTACAATTTTTATTCTCTTTATATCTCTGTAGTATATATTTATGCGTTGAGAGATTCGTGCAGGATGTTTAAGAGATTTGCCGCGAAAGAGGCCAACCGGCGGAATATATACGTTGCTGTGGACGACTGTCACGATCGAGACGCAGCGAACGTGTTAAAAAGGAGGGTGTAAAACGTTAATGGGTTCTAGGATCTATCAAGACGACAGAGATGTTTCATTCGCGTAGGTTCTTAAAGCGGTAGATTGCGCGGGAATACTTCATAATTTATTCGATTTGGTTATTCGTCGTTTAATGTGGACGATTTTGTGGATGGATTTGAAGTTGTAAAGTGATAGCGGCAGTTTTTTTTTTTTTTTTTTTTTTGACAGTAGTACATGTAATTTCGTACGTCCGATACGTTTTTCTATTGGGTTGTCCGAAAAGTGTCTTTCTTTTACAGACACGATTTTTACAACAACGCATCTTTGCAGAAACGCGAAAGCTAACCTGTCGAACGTTGTGACCTTTATCTTGATAGAAGAAAATGGATCGTACGTGATTCGATGAAATGATATAAAACGACAAGTGTTGCGCATCCATTGTTTCCTTATAAAGCGAAAGAAACTTTTCGGACCACCTAATATTTTATCGTTGCACAAGAAACAACGCGTGCGAAGTTTTATTTCGAAATATTCGTTAAGAACAAATTTTATAAATAAGCAAGATCGCAGCAACCAATTTTGTTAACAAAGTTTTCAAACGAAAGCTGCGTAACGCTAAGTAGAAGCGTTAGACGTTTAATTTCCAGTCATTCTACAACGTGTATGGTGGAACCTCCAGATTCTGAATAAAGCACGGTCGGTCAGATAAGAGAATCTTTCCTTATAGAGATTATTCAATACTTCGAGAGGAATGGTATCGGTTTCACTGGAACGTGTAATAAAATCTATCAATTATTTATGTTTTATTAATTACTCGCAGGACTTTTGTTCTTCCCATTGCTGAATCGTGGTAATTTTTTAACGCGTTAAGTTGTATCTCAAACGGTGTAAAACTTCTTTTTCTAGTATCATATACATGTATAAGTGCTACGGAATGAGAATGCTTTCAACGTAATACATTTTTGCGACGTTTGCGTCACTCTGACCATTCTCCAGCTTTTGAAGTATCTTCCGTTTCGTTTCAAAATTTAGTATCGTACGTTGCCTCTTTGATGCTATTACACGCGTCCACTGTCTACGTCACGCACATTTACGGTGTGTATATGATAGCGACTTGAACGCTGGATCCAAATTAAGAATCGTCGAATGTAGAAATGGAATTTAGAATTAAAAATTCGACGTTGTTTCATACGACAGACGTTCGCGAAATTTTAAACTATGAGTTTTGTATGAAAATTATCGATTAGCACGTGGAGTAATCAGCGATGAAAGTCCAGTAAATAGCGTACTTGTTGATACGCATAAAACATTCTCAAATCAAACTAATTAACTTCTCTTTTCACAAATTTCGCAGTTTCCAATTACTTCTACGCTTGCTCGGTATCCAGTATCTCAAGAATCAATGATTTACTTCCATGAAGTTATTTCTCGTAAGAAGTAGATCGATACGAATAATATTTTGCATTTTTTAATTTCTAATTAAAACATATACTTAACGCATATATTGGAGGTTCTACTGTACATCGGTCGTTACGTTTTTAATTTACGCGTTGTTTCCACCCTACGTTAAGTAACGTACCTGAGAGGTGCGAACAAACACTTTCAGCCGTTTTTTTTTTTTTCCAATCAAACAACTTTGTCCCGTTTACATAATATTACCATCTGTGTGGAATAATCAATCGAGTTAATCATACTGGGGCTTCTTCGAGAACGTAGTACAATACGCAAATGCTAATGATTCGGGGCGCGGTTGGCCCAGGCAAGCCAGTTCGTACTTTTCCCAATAGCATCGACAGCTATCCAATTATTACTTTGACGTGAACCCGATGTTCGTTTGCAGTCGTTAAAAAAAGAGATGGACTGGGAAAGGTCGACCGAAGAGCGCAGTGCGAGCAGCGAAATATCCACGGATTACAGACTCCCACCAGATCCGGTGAGTTTCCCTCTTTCTCCGTACTATATATTCCAATTTATTGACTACTTTTTATTCTCGTACTTTCTCTTTACTCTGCATTTATATATCGATTACGGTTATCGCCGGTTGTGTATCGCCGGTCGCGCTCGACTCAT
>JACXIV010000015.1:782618-815893 GCA_014737475.1 Bombus confusus
AAAAAAAAAAAAAAAAAAAAAAAAAAAAAAAAAAAAAAAAAAAAAAAAAAAAAAAAAAAAAAAAAAAAAAAAAAAAAAAAAAAAAAATAGAGAAATAGAAACGTCTACAATTTGTTGGATCTCGATGCATCTTGTGTCGTACGAAGATTACGACGAATCGTTCGTTTACGTGCTACTCGTTAACGACACCAATGGTGTTGACAAGAGACCGTAAGATCGTTCGGGCAATGACGAACTTGTCGTTCGATTAGCTCGAACAACGTTTCAACACGATCCATTTTATCTATCTATCTATTTATATCTATTTTTTGTTTGCCTATCTATCCACCGCCGATAGATAGACAGACATACATTATATTTCGAGTTCACTTGCATGTGGGTCTATTGCATGCGTGCCCAAGTGCTTTGCTGTTTGCTGCTCTCCCCGCTAATTTTGAAAGTGATCGTGTCATTAACAGAGTCGCTAGTCGTCCTGACCGAGAGTACAGTGTGATCGGAGATGTTCGATAACGAAAAAAAAAAAAAAAAAAAAAAAAGAAAAAAAAAAAGAATACGATACAGAGAAAAAACCGTTCATTCCCCCTTTGAAGTACGATGGGACTTTTGTATTTGTGTTAGCGATTTCCAAGGATGAATCACGTGACAGTGTTAACGGTTCATCGATCAGATCGCAAAGTTCGATCCTGATCGAGCTCGAATTCGATCGACGTTCACGAGAAGGACAGTTCGGAAGTACACACGTAGCTCCTTCTTTGACTTAAGATTCGAGGTTTACGTTACGATACACCCGACTTTACGCGTATACGATATCTCGCGTTCCCTTTTTGAGAATCTTGCATAGACGCGATAGGACGTTTGAAGTAAGAAAGAAAAAGAAAAAGAAAAAAAAAAAGAAAAGAACAGAACAGAACAGAACAGAACAGACTCAGCAAAGAGACAAGCGTAATGACAAATTGGACCTAGCCGCTTGCCGATCGTTCTAGCTTAAGTGCCCCGTAAGAAAGATCTTCGTCGAGACGCGCTGCGCAGAAGGAGATCAATCGTGCATGCTCGTCTATCTTTGACGAACGTATTATCTTCTTTTCCAAACTAATTCACTTGCCCATGCTCCGTGCATACGTCCTGTCTTCTGTCTGTCTTTCTCTTTCATTCCTCTGTTTCTCTCGCTCCTCTCGTTCTTTTCTAACTGATCCATTTACGCGACTTTTCCAACCGCTCTCTCTTCTCGCTATTTTCGTCCGTCTGTCGATTCCTTAGCGCGCTGTTTTTCCATCGATCTTCTTGTATCTCTTCGTCTTCTTGCTCTAACTTTTCCTGCCTCTTCTCTGTTCTCGCGAAAACGGACAAACAAAGTCGCGTAACAACCCGTATGATCCTCTGGAAATCGTGAAACCTGCCCCCGTCCCGACGGTCCTCGCAATCGTGAGTCCTGCCATCCAATTGGATTTGCACGCTTCGACGGGCTGAAGCGAATCACGTTGATAAAATCGTGATCCGTGACGGTACCCTCGAACGTTTCTTTCTTTCTTCCTCTGGAAATCGAAGGAAAATCGGCGCGTAACACGTACTACATTCTTCCTGTTCGTCCCATCCTGCCAGCCTGTCTTGCTAGCTCACTGTCAAGAAGTTGACCTTCGTTTTTGGCCATGGTTGTTTTTTACTACATTTTTATATATATATATATATTATATATATATATGTGTATACATATATATACACGACATATATATATACGCGATACATATATATCGTTACATACATGTACTGATATTATGTGCAAGTTACATATATATATTCTCACGTTCGATATACATATATATGTATACATATATATATATCTATCGTTTATACATATACAAATTATATTGACATTCGTTATATTACCATTTGTTACTTTGTAATATTTGTATTTCGATTTGTCGTTTTTTTGGATTGAGTGCAATGCCTTTTGCTGCGGCGGGCCCTTTTTACGCCGCGGTGGCCACCTTGGCCCCGGTTACTACCGATTATCGTGTACGAGCAAAAAAAGATTTTTGGAAAGTATAAAGATAAAAAGAGATACGCAAAAAAGAAAATGAAAAAAGAAAAGAACAATCGGAGGAGGGACGAGGGGTGGCGGGTGGGCTGTCGTCGTCGTTGTTGAGCGAGGCTGTGGGGGTTGCCAGTTGGCCCGTACATGTGTCACCCACTATCCCAGATACGACACATATACGCGTCTATGCATATATAGACACGTATAAGAATCCCCATATACGTGTGTATATATAAAACACGTTCCTTGTACGTTGTTTTTACACACACAAATCAGACAGTTTCCTTATGTCATTATACATATGATATCTCTGGGGTGCGCGTCGTGCCAAACAAAAATGAGCGTCAACTTCTTGTGCTACCGTCTTACATGCCGTCGAGAGTTATCATTTTCTCGTCAGGCCTTCAGGGACTTCTTTTTTTCCACCGAAAAGAAAAACGAGAGGGGTTGATAATCACGATGATACAGAGAGGAGGAAGGAAAGACAGAGGAGAACCTCGCGTACACGCGTAACATCCGGTCATGCCAAAAACGCGCTTCTTACAAAGTAGTGGTCTCGCGAAGACAAGCCTTGCCTGTTCTTTCTTTATTTTTTTTTTTTTTTTCTCTACTATTTTTTTTTTTTTTTTTTTTTTTTTTTTTTTTTTTTTTTTTTTTTTTTTTTTTTTTTTTTCTGTATCTTAACCAACGGTCTAGTGGCGATAGAGAGAATACAATCGAGCAGAAGTAGTTCAAAGTTGAGAGAGCAAAGAGAACACGCAAGAGGCAACGAAAAGAAAAAAAAAACGGAGAGAATGTGAGAGAGAGAGAAAGAGAGAGAGAGAGAGAGAGAGAGAGAGAGAGAGCGTGGAAAAAAGAGAAGAAATAGAAAGTGAGACACGATTTTTTTCGAACGAGAAGCGCCGCGAACGTGCGCCGATTGAAGCCCGGCGAGTCGCGGCTCGTACATGCATATATGTATATATACGATATACGTGTATGTGTGTACGCTGTGAGTCGAGTAGCGTCGAAACGAGCGATTTGTCGCGGCGAAGTAGCGGGAACGTGCATATAGCGTCCACGTATCATAAGTGACGGAGGGAAAGAGAAAGACGGTGCGAGATATCTGTTCTCTGCTTGAAACGATCACTTCAAAGTAAAAAGAGGATATGAAAACGGGAACTTTCTTTGCAAACAAAATAGATGAATAGATAAATAGATAGGTAGATGTATAGATAATTGAGTAGATTAAAAAAAAAAAAAAAAAAGAGAAAAAAAGAAAAGAAAGAGAAAGGAAAGAGAAAAAGAAAAGAAGAAAAAAAGAAAGAAAAAAGGGAAAAGAGTAAGAGAGCGAGAGTGAAAGATTGGGGGAGAGCAAGAGCGTAAGCGAAAGCGAAAGCGAAAGCGAAAGCGAAAGCGGAGAGCGAGAAACATTATTACTCTGTGGGGGTGTTACGGACGAGCTAAAGGGAAGACAAGAAGTTGATGTTCTTGTTTGTTTGGTTGCAGGAGTTGATGGGTGTGGATGAGCGGATGTTTGCGTGCATGTACTGCGGTGCCTCGTTCCTCCACCAGAGCAAGCTGGCGCGGCACATCCTCTCGCACAGCCTCGAGTCGCTCAAGTACCGTGAGCAGGCGGCCCACCTGCAGCTGCAGGCTCAGCTGGGTCTCGAACCCGGTATGCACCTGCCGCCGGAGGCCCACTACCCCACCGCAGGTACGATCGAGCCGATGGATCTCGAGCTCGCGGCCCACTCGGACCCGACCTCCGGCGTCGTCCTCTGCAAGTTCTGCGGCAAGTCGTTCCCGGACGTTGGCTCTCTGATAGCCCACCTACCGGCGCATACAGGTGACAGGCCCTTCAAGTGCGAGTTCTGTGGCAAGGCCTTCAAGTTACGCCACCACATGAAGGACCATTGTCGCGTGCACACCGGAGAACGTCCGTTCCGGTGTACGCTGTGCGGCAAGACCTTCTCGAGGTCGACGATACTGAAGGCCCACGAAAAGACACATTATCCGAAGTATGTGCGCAAGTTCCTGTCCCCGAGCCCCGTGGATCCCTCCGAGGAAGAGGCCCCGCCGCCGCCACCGCCGCATCATTGAGTTCGCCTTAGACCGTGCAACAACAGCCACGTTCACCACCGCCGGAGGAAGAATCGCCGATCGATACACCTTCTTCTTCTCCTTCTTCGTTTCCGTTTCCCTGCGTCCTTCTACCGCTTGGACGGGATCAACGCCGTTATAGTTTCATCGATCGCCACCACCGCGATGGAGGAGGATTCTCTCGATAAGAGGCGAATGATCGCGCATCCGACGATTTACCGGAGAATCGACGTCGTTGCCCGCGTGACGCCGGGAATGATGATGATGATGATGATGATGATGATGATGATGATGATGATGATGATGATGATGATTATGATGATGATGATGATGATGATGCGGTTCGACGAGGGAAAGGGGAACACGGACACGAGCAGTTTTACTACTAGTGGTGCCTCATTCTCATTCGCTCGTTGTTTCTCGTATTTCTTTCGTTATTTATCCCCGCTACTACTATTATTACTACTACCACTACTACTACTACCACCACTACTCCTACTACTACTCCTACTACTACTACTCCTACTACTACTACTCCTACTACTACTACTCCTACTACTACTACTCCTACTACTACTACTACTACTACTACTACTACTACTACTACTACTACTACTACTATTACTGTTTCTTCTCCTGGTAGTCGTCTGTCATCGTGTCCTTCTCTCGGCACACCAGGTTCCGTCGTTCAGCCTCCTGCTCGTCGTGTTAAACGGCCGAGAAACGTTCGTGCGCCTCCTCCGTTGCTGTGTCACAGGGCGCTCGTCTCCTCGAGTAGTTCCCGTGATCGCTTCTCCCTGTTATCGTTCCTGGTCTCTCCTGTCTTTTCGTTCGTCTCCACGGAGGGTGTACACCTCGCGTTCATCGATCCCCACTGAGCGACGAGGCAAAAAGCCGGCGGTGTTTCTAGTTAGTCCTGTGATTTTGGTTAGGATGGTTGGTAAACGCGTGTTCAGAGGGAGGGACACGTTAAAACGAGCTCCCTCGTTTAATCAGTGCTTTAAGACGAAACGTTTAGCTTATATATATATATATCGATAAATTATTGAAGGTATATATATATATGTGAGTGAGAGGAAGAGCGAGAGGAAGTGAGAAAGGAAAGCAGAGTGAGAGGGTGGGAGAGAAAGGGGACAAAGAAGAGAAAAAGAAGACGAATATGAAGAGGATGATGAAGATAGAAGATCGGGTTTTTAAATCGAGATAAATTACGCGAGATACAATTAACGGACAGTGTAAGAGAGGTCGAGTGAGAGGGAGGGAGAGAGAGAGAGAGAGAGAGAGAGAAAGAAAGAAAGGAAGGAAGAAAGAAAGAAAGAAAGAAAGGAAGAAAGAAAGAAAGAAAGAAAGAAAGAAAGCAAGGAAGAAAGCAAGGAAGGAAAGGAAGAGGACGAATGGATAAGAAAGAAAAAAAAAAAAAATTTGAGCCGCCACGGTTGGTGCTTTTAAGAGATTTTCATAAAATGCTGTGAATATTATATTGATTACGATTAACTATAAACTATTGTAATAATGTAATAACGTTGTACGATGTACGATGTGACCGTTGTTGATACGATTGAGAATATTTTATACAGTTGACAAGGGGAAGGGTGTTGGGATTCGCGCGCCGACGATTACGATTATGACACAGAGAAAGGGCAACAGGGGGTCTTGGGAGGGGGGTTGGGTTAGGACTGACGACGGGGAAGGGATGTACGGGGTTAAGGGAGGGTAAAGAAACGTCCACACATGGCGAAATTCGATTCAGTTTGCGTTCGTGGACGTTCGCGGTTCAAACACGACGACGTAGCAAAGCGAAGAAAACAAAATTTTAAGCGCCGCGCGGGGCCGCTAATTAAGTCGCGTTACGAGTGCGCCGGCGTCGATAACGCCGGCTTTCCGAAACTGTTTTTTGCCTCTTTGTCCGCCGCGTGCTTATTTCGTTCTTCTCGTTATTCGTACGCGACGTTCACCTTGCCGTCGTTGGCTTTTGGTTTTGCGGTCTCGTTTGTTCGAAGCTCGCCGAGGAAAGTTATAACGGACGTACAACGTCCGTTTCATTCTCAAATTCTTCGTTCTTTTGTCCGTAAACGTTTTCCGTGTATTCGAGAGTTTTCCTGAGTTAATTCACAGGTTGTCGTTTACGCACCGGATATTATTATTTTCTTGAATATATGAAATATCGTCTTGAAATCTTTGTCCAGGCAAGATTTCAAATCATAGGATCTCGTACGTCCTATCAGGCGTAACGGAAACGCTTGTAAAACACTTTCAGAATATTGGAAAGTTTTCTTGAACCAATTCGCGCAGAATGTCGTTTAGGCAGCGAAAGAGTGTCGAAGAAATATTCTCGTAAACGTTTAAACAGGACTTGAAACTGTACGATGTCGTGCGTTTCATCGGATTTAACAGAGCTATATTGTTAATCACATCGCGTTAACGAGAGATTATCGAATATCGTTCGCGAACGTCTGTCTCGGGAAATGTCCTCGGAGCTGCTTCGATGCAGTCGTACGTATATACGCGTGTTCACGATTACTCGCGAGCTCTTACCCAATTCCTATCACGCATCGACATAAACACGATATCGAGAGCGCGCGTCGGGCACGCCAAACGCATCGGAGACAGCCAAGTCGGCGCGTGTATCTAACGACGGTGTGCTAGGCCAGCGAACCAGTGCAATATCTAACTCATGACATGACGCAATTCTCTTCTAGCCTAATTTCTCGTTTCTACGTTTCCTGTAACCGTGCTATTTCCTCGTATTTGCAGCTCACTTTTTGCTCCTCCTTGTTTATTTATTTCCGTTGTGTACAAGCTTGCATAATAAGCCAAGAAGCGGTAGAGCCGGTCAAAGTTGATCGATCGAACGGTGGGTCGATCGATCGATCGATCGATTTTCGCCTGATTTATACGCCAACCTTAGAAATCTACCTGACGGATGGAAACGAAGGAAACGAATTATTTATAAAGGAAAGACGAGTCGTGGTTGTATTTTACGTAGTTCGTGAGTCTCCTTCCGAGTCGAAGATAGTGCAATAAGAAGAAAAGATGTGTGAACGGAAGACGAGATGATTTTTTTTCTTTCTTTCTTTTTTTTTTTTTTTTTTTTTTTTTTTTTTGAAACGCGGAAGAAACGTTTCTTCCGTCCAGTTGCACCGGCGTGCGAAATTTTCACCTTCCTTTAAACGATTCGCGAAGAAACGGAAACGGAAGGCCGAACGTGACTTTAACGTACAGAGAAAGCATACCTGTTCGAGAAAGCACCACGTTATCCTGTAAGCAGGATGTGCGCCGTGTATTCGTGGATCGACATGGCGGAGATATTCCATCGAGGTATGAGAAGCAGAGACATTTTAATTACGTAGCTCTTTGAATTTTCTTTCTCTCTTATTTTCGATTTAACGTCTTCTTTGTACTTCTTACTTATTTGTAGCCGCTAATATCTTTCTTTACAGTGAATATACCGACAGTGAAATCTCCATAACGTATCGTATAAATTGCAAATTCTGTTCTCATTTGAAGCTTTAGTACCTACCGTTTAGTAATCGCGAATCATCGTATACAATGTATATATATATATGTACACATATATCATTCGATTATCCCAAGTATTAGTTTTTTTAATATTGATATTATTCAACAGCTTGCTCGTGTGTCTGCTGTTTGAAATACAAATGGAAAATTAAGTTGCCAAAGTTAATATACATGCAGAAGTTATACGATCTAAGAACAGGTTTTCAACTCGAGAACAATGAATATTTATGAATGTTTAAACGGTAGAAGCTGAACGAAAAACCGCGTAAGTTGTGACAGAATCAGCTGCGTTTTAGGATTTTATTAAGTTTCTGCGGGGGGGGGGGGGAACTAATCGCATCGAACAATCGTATCAAAAATTCGGAGAAAATTCTGCTTTAGTATCGTTTGAATAACGCGATTGTTTCGACGGTGGGGATATTGTACCGATCGCTATCGTGCGTATATTCTACACGAGGAAGTAAAAGACACGATAGATCACGTTTATGATCCTTCATAGAGCGACTATTTTATAAATTCAGTCAAAGGTTATATATGTGTTTTTGTCACACGTGTTTTTGCAGCTAAACGCGTATTTTAACAGCCTCTTGGTATCTTCAAAAATATTGCCTGTCAAGATACGGAAATACTATTTGCCTTAACATTTACACGGGTCTCTCGTTTTGTACGAAGTTTTCAATTTCATTAGCCGGGTGTACAATTAATATTCTCACCATCTCGAAAAACGAAGATCTTATTTTCACGAATTTACTTATTACAGGCGGATCATACAAATAGCCTCGAATTTCAAGGTAAATTTAACAAAGTTCGGAATTTTTCTTCCATGTTTGCTCGATTAGATTTTTCGGCCTGACAAGTTCTTTTCGCTCGTAGATAGATATTTTATCGTTCTCGCGCGTATTAAAATATCCCTTTGTAGTCATAAAATGACATTGATCTAAAAAATCGCTACACTTATATATTTCACGAGCTTCGGACGCGCCTTTATTCTTCCTTCGTTCGAACAGCGTCGATTCGAAAATATCGCGCTTACCGTACCAACGCCATATCGAATCGCTGATTCGCAGCAGAAACGTCCTGCACAGGATAACCCGAGACGCTTTTTCACGGTGCATCTCACAAACGATCACCTTTCTCCGCGATTTGACAATTTTCTGCTTCCAAAAGATCCTCGTAAATTCGTTTGTTCCGCGCTTACACGCGTTAGCGCATCGTTTCTGTAGGAAACAAGCGTTGCACTTCGGTCAGCGCGACGCACGATGACCTCGCGTTTCTCACGAGCGTTCGGGTGATACGAGAACCAGTATTTGAGCCGATTATTTTTGTTTATTAGTTTAGATAAGGTAATTAGCGAGTGTTGGAGTGTAACGAATGATCGCGACGTAGCTTTGCTAAATTATCGATCTAGTTTTGAAGGGTCTGCGGTAATAAGGAGGTAGCTGCACTTTTCCGGTATCTTCGATAAATCAACAGAGATCGATCAAAATCGCGTTGCTTTTTGGAATTTACCGTAGATCAATGGACGACTAATTTTCGTTATTATTTATATTCGTTATTTTGTATAATTTTCTTTCTTCCGAATAAATACAAGTTAAGTATTAGGAGTTGCCTCCTCGCTGCAGCGAACTCTTCACGTGGTAAATTAAGAATTCGAGGTAACGAGTGGAGATCGTTAAAATTATACGTTCGAAGCGGGAATCGTCGATTTTCTTTCCTTGGNAAAAAGAAAAAAAAAGAAAAAGAAAAACAGAAATACACGTGTACACGCGATAACAGAAATTTACAGAAGTATCTATAATGCACGTTACGCTATCTGACATTCTTACGCTTAATTTCAAGTTACGAGCTGATTCTTTATCGGGCCAATTATACGTATCCTGGCGAATAATTAGAGATACTCGGCTAAGAACAATCGCAAAGTCGGAAATATTGTTTCGTTTGTTTGTTAATAGGATTTTCGAAATTGAAGGAAATATTATCTAAATTATAAATGGAAACAAATTGTCTCGTTACTAAACAACGGTACAATTAAACAACCTTCTGCTTCGAACTTCCTATTTCGAAGTAATTGCTGGAAGAATTTTCTTTTATCGCGTTACGCTCTTCTACGAAACCGACGATAATTTCCAGGATTCTTTCTCCCGTACATTCTTCCCTGCCCCTATAACGATCTACGTAACCGTTTAATCGTTCGAATCGCGTGACTCATCGCACGCGTAACTTGCGAGCTACGCTCTCGATTCTAGACTCAAGAAAAAAACGATTCCAGGAATCTTGAGAAGGGGTGCAGGCGCGGCAGGGGTTTCATCGAAACGTTCGTTTCGATCGTTCGACATTTCGAACGCAATTGCGGTCGATGCAGTCGTGCAGGACGAGCTGCGTTCTTTTCCTCGCCGTTCCTCGGGCGCATTGTATATTTAGTAGCCGGCTACTTTCCACCACCGTCCTCCTGCTCCTCGCGAGAGACCCTCGCGAATGGAGTGCCTGGGAATCGATCGATCCGTGAAATATTCATAGTGTTCCGTGTGCGGAGGCCCGTGCTACTGCAACGAAGGACTCGACCACGGAACCTCTGGTCGCTATCGATTAATCGAAAGGCTCGCCGTGCACGATTTCGGTGTCGTCACAGACGAAACCTGAATATTAATCCCGTCACCAGACCTCGGCTCGTCCCCGTTGCGGTTACGACGAGGGATCAAAAGTTAATGCGTTTCATTTCGAATCCTCTCGAATCCTTTCCTCGCGTTTAATTCTACTCCCGGCTCTCTTGTTATTTTTCTTTCCCTTTTCTCCATTTGGTTTCCTGGCTGGCCGCCAGATCTGATTCCAGAAGGGATTAGGCAGTTTCAAGCTTGTAAACTGGAAACGATTCGCTTCCACTTTTTCCAACACTTTGACGCGAGTCTTTCTTCGCTCTTTTTTTTTTTTTTTTTTTTTTTTTTTTTTTTTTTTTTTTTTTTTTTTTGTTCTGCCCTGATCCTTTTTGAGCGCGCGCGCGCGCGTGTGTTTTTTTTTCTTTTTTTACTGTTTTAATTTGCGTTTCTATTCTGGCTACGTTTTTAATCGAAGTATCGACGTTTGTTCGATGATTGACAGCCGCGTAAAAAGCTCGGTACGTCGATCATGCAGCTTTAGCGGCGAGTGTGCGTGAGCTGGTTGTCGTCTTTGCATCGAGTTTGACGGAGTTTGCGTCCGAACGCTTTCCACGTGTGCCACGTTGTTTTTGTTTGGAAATTTTATTGCATTCGAGAAACTGGTTTCGGTCGTTCGCGTTGCTGCTCTAGAAATATTTCGTTTAACGGAGAATAATTAAAATACGAAATTATCGTAAAAATACTGGTTTTTTCGGTGACATCGTAGTTTCTATGAATACGTCGGTTGTAGTTTGATTAGTAACTGCCTCTTTCTACGCTCTTTTTCTCTGATTGAAAATCAGTAACGCGAATTTCCAATTTATCTCAAACTTAAGCGTTCGAATGTCTTTTCGTGTATCAGCTACTTCGCGATAATTTGCTTAAGTTTCCATGGAATTTATTTCGAATTTTACTGATTCTTGCGAATTCAAATGGCGCAATTATTATCTTCCGAGCTATGAAATTAAATTGTCGAAACTTCTTGCTCAAAACATACACGTACAAGCTCTCTCGTGTAAATAACTAGAAGCAGAGAGTAAAATGTTGTCGCTTTGCGATTTATATGGAATTACAAGATGAAAAATGATTTTTCTTTTTCATATGTGATTTTCACTCGCATTATCGATGCTTACTAAAGAACAATCTATTATTGTTTCTGCGAATCGTTCGAGATAGAGTTTCGCAAACACTTTGCCCTCCGTGAAACTGGCGAATTTCTACGTTAACGATCGCAATTGATTGAACCTGTTCGTTTCGTTAAAATTTATGAAATCCTTACACGTTCGGCTAATATAGGGGAATTACGTATTTATCGGGCTAAATACCCTTGGAGGAATAAATTTCGCGTAATTTAACAAACGATGAATAAATACACGATCGCCAAGAAATTACGAAGCATTAAAACGCGGCTTGTTGTCGGTAGCATTCCGACCTATTTGCAATTTTGCCAATGCCACTACAACCGGTACAGTACTTAATACTTTTTCACGAGCAATCAGCATTTCATTCTATTTGACTTTGCCACTCGGCACGCATTTGTTTTCATACGAGCGAAAAAGTTGGAAAAGAATTTCATTCCAGGCATTTTGAAAGGAATAATCAAACAATAGGATTCTTTCGTATTTATGACGCTTATTATGGCGAGTATAAATCGAGCGGAAAAGCGGGAATTTCGATGGATCCAAAAACATTTCAAATGGAATAATCGAGAAATAGAAAACTCGAGAAGAGTGCATGTTTGATTTGTTATTTTCATACGAGTATCATATTCGCAGATGATTTGCATTATGATTCTTGAATTCTGTCTGATGCTGTCTTAGTTTTTATCCTCGTGGACGATCAAATTTTTCGGATTGCGTTAGAAGACTAACGTGAAAGATTGAAAAATCTCTTGTACATCGAATTGTACGTGAAATCTCGACTAATAAAAGGAATCGGTGTTTGTCGAGTTAAAATAATCGGATTAGTTTGCCATCGTTGACTAACTTATGGCAATTGTACTAATACGTTCCCGACAAGAATACAGCGTGTCTTGCCGATCGTTTAATAAATAATTGTATTAGCGATGTTCCTTAGGTTGCAGAAATTGACAAAATTTCCGATGAATTTTTGATCTTGTTGGCGCACAAAAATTTCCTAATAAATAATTTTTAGAGGTAAACGCAAAGATCAAATCGTATATGATCGTTCGTGTCCAAAATTGATAAGCTTTTTTAGTCGAGCGACATTCCCGATTTTTGCTGTTTCCATTTTTCTTCCAATAGTTTGAAAAGTCATATATATGTAAATCTATAGGACGTTGTGACATATCTGAAGATAATAAGTGTAGGAAGAAATTGTTATTTATTTTTAATTTTAAGTACTACTTTTAAATATTAATGTTTCAAAATAGGAGGATTTTTCTCTTAATCGGAAAGAATTGACGAATACCTATCCGTTATCTGAAATAACGAAAAATAAAATACAACAACGAGTATCTATCGATTCGATACAAGTCTCGGTACCAAGAGGTAGTCGTAATGCAGAACGCAGCGAAGCTCGGATAAGTCGCGTGAAATCTAAACATGCACACGCGTCGCAGCACAGTTTTTCATCCGATCGAGCCACAATCTTTATCAATCTTTATAATTTGCCACGACTTACGCAACCAATAAGTTTATCGAGTAACCTTCCCAACGAAATCTATCGTTGTTTGTACAATCAACTCACAGCTAAATCGTTCCAACTTAGACCGTTTCACGCACGGATCCACCGCGTTCGATAAGAAAGAGATCTGTCAGAGGGAAAGAAAGAAGAGCAGTTTCTCGACTAAAAAAATAAATAGGATTTTGCAGGCTCGTTATTCTGAGAAAGTCAGCGTGGAACGAGCGTTTTACCGAATTCAGGAAGCTCTCTTTTTCGTATTTGCGTTGTCACGTAAGTTTCCGCGCGATGCCATCGAACGTTCGCTCTCACCTCGCATTTTCCGCGAATCCTGATCGTCCCTGATAAGCCAGATCGACGTTTAAACCGCGCGTGATACTGCGTTTAATCGAGCTTTAATTTTCAGCGATGCACCCGGCTCGTCCCAACCCCTGCGACCAATCGAATTCGATCGACTCGACACAAAACGCTCGATCAATTTATAACGAGCATCGATTAACCGTCAGAGACAATTCCTGGAAACATTTGTCGAACAGGGAACACGTAGACCGTCGAAGGATGTCTTTGATAACTCGAAAAATAACGTGCACGTTGTTTCAGAAGTACTTTGCTTCTCGGCGACGAAGCTGTCAGGTTTTCTTTTTCTTTTTTTTTTTTTTTTTTTTTTTTTGTCGCGACAGCGCGAATTATCATACAAGATGCCTTGCAAAGCGTAGTATTATTAAGTAGGATGTGCTTCTTTTTACTTCAAAAGACGAATTTTATGTTTTAATTTTATTCGACTATAGACGAATAGTAGAATTTATTTATTTTATTGGAAATAGCCAAAAAGTATTTCCTTTGGTAAAAGAAATAATTACAATTACGAGAAACGATCACAAAGAAACGCTTACGGTTTTCCATGAGCTCAAACAGAACATCGAAACAGCACTCTCTCATCCTGGAATTTAAACACTAACACATAAAAGTATTTATGAATCAAAATTAGTAATTTTTGGTGTGGAAACAATAACTCAATTGGGCAAAACTATCCAAGTGATATTCCTAGTGTTAAATGTACGCATTCGTTTTCGTATTTTCTATCTAGATTTCCTATTTCGGTTTCGCTTCTTTAGATGACAAGGGACGTGTAATTCCGAGTCATTATTTAGAAGTAAAATCGATTCTTTCAAAAAACCGTGATTCGTTTGGACGAACTTTTTTCGTTTCTGTAAAGAATCGTATAAAAATCTCACGAAACACTTTGTACACTAATTCTGTATTAATTCACGACGATCTCTTCGTTCATTCCAACGACCAAGTATTTTTCCGTCGATAATAGGCTTCTCGTTGCTTATTTCAAAAACGTTTGTGTAACGACAGCAGTTCAGAAAATCAAACAGCAATTTCAAGAAGCTTCCTTCTTCTTCGCGATACGCAGCAACTAACGCAAACTGCGATGTTTTCAGTAACAAAGAAGGAAGCTTCGATCAAACGGAAACTCAAACAAACAAGCCAGAAGTTAAGCAGCTACGACGAACACGATTCTCTAAAAAAAAAAAAAAGAAAAAAAAAATTCCCCAAAAATCAGTCGACGAGTTTCTCGATATCGGAGAGAAATTCGACAAACGTCGAACGAGAAAAGCCAGAAAACGATCGATATTGCCAACGAAGAACACAGTCGTCCAATCTTGCGAAACGATCGCGAGCGAAAGAGAGCGAGAGAGAGAGAGAGAGAGAGAGAGAGAGAGAAATTGGTCTGTACGATGCGAGGCGAACGTTTCGTAGGAGCGGAATCCTTATCCGGTTAGCGGGCGATTGCCGCGGAAAAATCGCAATTAACGAGAAGAGCCGGCCGTTACGAGCGTAACCTTGCAATCGTAAAGGTCTAAAAATATAATGAACGCACGGAAAACTGCATAATGCATCGACCCAACTGCGCGCTGCGTTATCGCGCTCGCGAGCCACCGAGCGAGCATGCATGCATGCATGTATGTACAGCGTGCACGTCACGACAGATAAATCGTAAATTGGACAGTGACGCTCAATTTTGCGTGCGAACCGCGTGGCGAATTTTTCCCTCGCTCGTGATACCACTAGGGGTTGTCACGTTGAATGGTGGAAATTACGAATTTTCCAGTCAACACTCGTTAGAGGCTGGCTGACTAATTTCCAGCGTGCAAGTCACACGAGTTTCGAATTTGATGAAACAGATGTGCGTATTAACGCGGAGTTTTGAACGACATAAGTGGTAACATGGTGACGTTGTTTCTCGATTTTATTACGTTTAATCGTTAATTCGGCGCGATTAGATCGTAGGCGATGTTGCGACGATTTTTTGACTATTTAACGTTAATTGAAATTCTATGTCTCAGGTATACGACATATATAGTGGCTGCGAAAAAGTATTTGCACATATTCTTATTTTCCAGTGAAACTTTCCTTTATCGAGTTTCGTATTTGGTAAGCTTTCTGTATTCTGTTTTATGTAAATTCTATTGTCGTAGTATGAGAATTTTGTAATGTTATGAAAATGCTACGCTAAGTGATATGAAATTTGATACACGTACGCTTGATTAATTAGTTCGCAAATGCTACGATAAATACAATTGTTTGCAAATACTTCTCGTAGTCGCTGTGTTCTGGGATTAATGACCATTGGCACAGAGCGATTTAAGTTACATTTCAATCGAAGTACATGACTTTAATTTTGACTTAAATTCCATGTCTTATATCGTAGATACGTTTCATTATTTTTATTATATAAGATACAGAATATACATCGATGTATAGAATAGTATCTAAAATTATGAGAAATTAAAACTCAAGCGAATCACCTATGATCTACGATCTAACGATTAATAATCGAGGATTACTGTGTCGTTTAATTGGAGAAAAGCAAGCTTTTAAGCTGTTACTAGCGAAATGTTATATTCGTAAAAATAGATATCTTCGACCGGAGAAAAATAACGCTACTGACGAATCTCTGTCAGATTTGTGACACTTCGTTCTGGAGCGCTTCAATTATACCTAAGAACTTCGTTTGAATAATATAGCGAGGGATATTTTTGTTTGAGCCATGAAAGTTCTATTTCCACTGACTATCGTGGGCCATCGTTGACTCACGAGGGAAGGAACGTATCTTCGAAAATTATTCGTGGAAGGTAAATTCGTTTGTTTGTCGATGACGAAACCTGTACAAAAATTTGTTCGTTACAGAAATGTGGACGACGTGGCGGTGAAAAAGCGAACCGAACTTTCTACGCTTAAAAATCTCTATCGGCGGTAGCGATGGAAATAACGAAAGACATTAGATGGAATATTTGTGATTACATACCGATAGATATTTGATAGATTTCGGCGTTAAACGTTTCCGATGATCAAACATGGATGAGTTCGATGAAATTCGCAGATGTTTGATAGCGTGTCGTATGTAACGATTTTTGTATTTTGTTCGACCGAAGTTCGTCGAGATTTCCAGAGCATTATTTTCCCGAATAACGTTATCGTTTTACGAGTCGATATTCCTTCAGAATGCTATTTCGAAAATTAATTACCTAGAGAAGCTTAGCTGGCTATAAATCTCCTAGTTATTCGATGTTGAAGCCGCGATTTCTCGAGTTATAGTTCTTTTCGATCGAGTCCATTAAAAAAAAAAAAAGAAAAAAAGAAAAGAAAAAAAAATTAACTCTTTCTACGCGTAACTTTCTCAAGAGTGTAATATTATACGTGTAACGTGTACCAAAGAGTTTCCCTCGCCGTCGTTGAAACTTTATTTGTTCCTGTCACTTATACGAAGTCATTCATTAAGCGTGGCTATAAATTGTCACGAATACGTATGCGGCGTAAGAAAATCGTTAGCGCGTAGAAAGAATAATTTGCACTTGAAGAGGCGTAATAGTGAAAAGTACAGATAGCAGTTGAGAATTTAGATGAAATTGCCGGTAGGTTTGCACATCTGACCGTGCAACTTTTACGTGGAACAATTGTTGGAATGACGCACGCAAAGCAGGGAAGGGTAATTGTCCTGTGCATGCGGAACGCAAGGAAAGGGAGGACACTGTAAGCACAAGGGGAAACGGATCGCCTGTGATCAGACGTATTTTACGATACCACGGACATTACATTTTCCCATAAATTTAGATAGCCGTTTCAAAAATTAAAGAGCGCAGGTTCTAGAATACAAATTTACCTGCTGTTCGATGTAAAATTCATGACCGTGTATTTTCGTTTCTTTTTGTGTGAAACAGCCATAAAATCTTCTTTTTCCACATGAAAATTTCATCACACGATACCTCTTTAATTTAAACGTATGATTATTTAGATTTGTACAGCTACTTTTTAGATCGCTCGATAACGTAGACGCGTTCTTCGTATATATGTACATGTCCTGCGTATAATTTTGTGTAAATTTGGCAGGAGAGATACGTTGAATATTATCTTTTGGTTACCTCATTGCGGAACGTTCGGTGCTCTTGTTCAATGGAATTATGTATTTTTGTCCCGCTATTAATTACTGATTAATTATATCGATATAATTTTAGCAATTGCAAACGGATAAACATGCTGACGAACATGAACGTAGTTTTGCAAATTAATTCGATAATTTCTACGTCATAAATTGGAAACGGTAATTAGATTGAATATCTGTTATTATTTATCGAATCATTCGGTAAGTAATCGATCAAAACGCCGTTTATATGCACGCGTGTTAAAATATCTGATAAGCGTGATAAAAACTGCCTCGTGGTATTGGTAACTGTCGAGTAGCTCCATTAACTGTCTCGAGGAAAATTTGCGCGTGCGAAACGTATTTCCCCGAATAAATCTCTAACCAGAAATAGTTTCTTTGGAACGTCGTGCATTCGGTCGAAGTAACTTCCAAACATTCGAATTTCAAAAATTTCTGGAATTAATACAATATACTTGTACGCGTATAATTGATAACGATCCGTCAGATTCGAACTTGAGAAAATCTACGTTTCATACGCACCAACCCGAATGAATTGCAAAGGTTCTGCGTATCAAAAAACAGTCTGTGCGTCGACCAGGAGTACTCAGCCTCTCGAGCGTTATGTACCTCCAACATCCTATCGCGCGAACAATTATACCTCGTTAATTGCGATTCTCCGAATGAAAGAAAGAAAGATAGCGGAAACTCCCACACGTACTTCTACACACACCTACATACACACAAACGTCTATGCAAAAAAAAAAAAAAAAAAATAGAAACGGCCGAACGTTTTCCACATTTTCCCTAAGAGGGCCACTCTCTCGTTCGTTTATCGCGACGCGTTTCATTTTCACGCGTTGGTGATTCTCGACGACGCGACGCGACGCGACGTATCGTCTCCTCGACTCAATTACCAATTTACGGAGTGCGATCGCGAGCCACGATTCCGGATAATCATCGTGGCCGTTGGAGCAGGGACGAGCACGAGGTGAAGCCAGGTGAAAGAGAAAATCTAATCTGTTCGGTACCGAAGAGCCGTTAATTGTATCGCGTGGAGAAAACGATCTTTTAATCCGTGTTCCAGCCCTGATCGCTGGCGCTGAACGATTTCAAGGATCTGCCTGCCTGTCGCTAACTGCTGGCGTAATTCGAACGCCATCTTTGTCGTCGTCGACGTCGTCCTATTTACACGCACGCACAGGGCGCCAGTTCTCCCTTGATGGGTGCACGGACACGTTCGAGGTCGCAATTACGCCGCGAAACGCGGAACAACGATCGCCCAGTAAAGTGCAATCGAGAAGAGAATTAATGAACGCCGCGCACCGCTGACGTAGAGTACAATCAATTAGTAAAGTTCCAATTAACGTAGGTTTTAGGTCATCCCGATGGTTGCCGCGTGCACCGAATCGACTGATCGCGGCCTCCGCTTCCGCTCCCTCGCGACCATTAAGATCCCCATCGCGTGAACAGCTTTCTGAATTTTATAGCACCGAGTCTATCAAAGAATTCCTCCAGAACTCGCCCAATTTTCCTCCAGATTACTATTTGCTTTTTCTTTTTCTTTTTTTTTCTTTTTTTTTTTTTTGAGCTAATTGACCCATTTGACGTTCTCGTTTCCTCAGTAGGAAGATCGTCTGTGTTTGGTTCAGGGTGCGCAATTCTCTGTATTTGCTTCGGTAGGTGCGAATTTTCGGGGGAGGTGTTCGTATTTGTCCGTCGCCAGTAGCTGAGACGTCGTGTCTAGCATTTTTCAAGATATCGCGCATGCATTTCGTCAGAGAACAACTGTTTGCAAACTAACAAACCATTTACCTTCTAAACGCATAATATTGACGCAGGGAACAGACTCTACGAAGTAGTGGACAAATATTATCTCCGTAATCTTCCGTTCTTAACTGAAGGACTGAATTATTTTCAGCTGTAACAACTTTTCAAGTACATTTGCGTACGTTGAAATATTTGAAGTTCTTCGTGTTTTTTTTTTTTTTTTTTTTTTTTTTTAATGATAGAACTTTGCTTTTCTTCGGTTTCCACGTCGTAGGTAGGACATTTAAACTAAAAAAGGGTAGTTGTATTTATTCGAAAAGGTTTAGAGGCTCGGTAGTAGGTTTTTGAATATTTTGTTGTTAATTGTTCGAAGTATTCGAGAAGATTCGATGGAAATAATTATACTTAAAGTTAGAAGCATTGGTTCTATATATTTGGACTAATTAGTGATTTAATTTAAGAATAGTGGAAGATAAGCGCGCAAGTATGGAAGCTCCGAGGAAGAAAAAACGACAGAAAGAATCTTAAAAGTCATTTGAATCGAGTGAATACGGAAGAAATAGCTACGCAAATTCGAAACCTTTCTATTCGCTTCGTTCCCAATTTGTCGTTTCTACTATTCGAAAGTGAGAAATTAAAACGAATTATTATAGTACAAAAAGTATTTAGATTTACGTAAAACTAGGATGATTTTTTTCTAGAGATAATCGTTTTTTTTTTTTAAACAAGTATATAATCTCTCGCAATTTGTTTAGCGTATTTAGAGATTAATCAGAGAATTTGTTTTTCTTCGATTACGAATATTTTAGAAGTTAAATCGTTTAAATATTAACAAGGAGGCTTTTCAAGCTCTATAATTTATACTTGAAAAAAAAGTGCAATATAATTTGATAAATTATTCGAGAAATTTATCGAACGTTGTTAAAAATCTACAAATTTTTACGAGACTCAGCGGTCGTCGCTTATAGATTTTCTTCTTTTCCACGAACGTATCTTTATATCTCCCTTCGATAACTATCTTATCTAGCGTTTTTAATTATTAGAATTCAGAATTTTCGTTTCTTTCGTCGAGGGGCATTTATTATTCTGGAGATCGAATATTTCTACTTGTATTTCGTGTTACTCTTTTATTTAAAAAATAATTTATTATATTATTATCCGAGCATTTTTCACACGAACGTCCGCATTTTCGCCGAGACGCGACGCCACCCCTTTCAACCCCTTTGTCTTCGAGACTCGCGAAACGTAAGAGAAGGAAGACGCGGTACGAGAACGAATTCTAACCGCGAACCTCGCGAAGACCATTCGATTTTCGATCTCATCTTCGTCATCGTCGTGAAAACTGCACGTGCCTCGAATTCTATCGTACACCGGTCCCTGTATATGTATATAGGATAGTAGAAAATGAACGTAGGCGATATAAGTATTCCTCCTAGATACTTAGATCCTCTTGTTAATCTTTAGTTTAACGATCGTTCGCCAAAAATACTGAAAAGGTGAAAAAAAGGAGAAAAGAAAAAAGAAAGAAAGAAGAAAGGAAACGCAACTCTGATCGATGCTGTATATTATAGGTTATATCATATCATAGATAGACTATGGATGTTTGTGCAAAACGATATTTTTATAAATACGGTGAAAAGAAAATAGGATCTATAGAACGATTCGTTTCGCTTATCGAATATCGTGACGAGTATCTTACTTCGAATATTTGATATATCTGCGCGTGTTGCGTCTTACTTTACTTTCTATCAATTTTCTAGAAACGCATAAATATCCGTATTCTACTTACGTATAAGTTAGGTTGCATCTTGGGGAACGAATTCTCTAAATAAGCTACGAAGCACCTTGGTTTTATTATTATTACTTTTATTTTATTATTACTTTATCGTTCGATTATCCTTGTGCAGGAATCCCGAACAATGATCGATTATTATTTTTCCCAATGGAAGTGACACATTCTTCGTTGTGGTTCTTTAAGATGCAAGACTGGACACTTAAAGAAGAGGGGAAAGCTTCGATTCGGCTCCTAAAGATCTTGGAATCGCAGCTTCTTCGCGAATCCCTTAGCTCTTAGTTCGGCGAAGTAGCTCTCGAGTTTCTGTTTTGAAGTTCCTAAAGACTCGTTCTAACTCAATTGTATATAATATATAGGCGATAGATCGTACTTACTAGCGTAACTAAATGTAAACGTCCTATCGTTTGTAGATAGCGCGTAAGTGAACGTTCGAGATGTCCAAAATCCGACGCGGAGCCTGAAACGTTGCTGTTTAACATTTATCCAGGCGCGTTTCGTTCTTCTTCGTTTTATCTTACTTTGACTCTTCCCCTTGCACATGGCCTTCGTCAGCGATACTATAAACGTATAATTTTTCACAAATATTCTCACACCTAGCCAACATCTTTGCACCTACGTAACGAGTCTTGTTCGTCAATTTACGTTTACGGATCATCCATACGAAATTTCGAATCTATCGATGTTTACTTTTGATATTAAAATTCCTTTGCTTAAAGCGAAAGCGTTGATCTTTAGATTTAGCGAGATTTTAATACTTCGAGCGCAGTATCGATTAATCGGATTTTAATATGGACGATTGAAACTTCGTGTTTATAGGATCGAGTTGATTTTTCTGTGATTCGCTTTTTTCTAGTACTCGAACGCGCTCTAGTTGAAGGAATTCGTTTGACTAAAACTACGGACGATTTATTCCTGACGTTTTGACATTTTATCGGACTAATGGCAAACGATCTTTTAACTTTTTTTTAGATACTTCTTAACAGCCAACAATCCTCGACATCGCGAAAATATCAATAACCGAAGAGTTATAAGATCTGCTTGCCAAATCGATCGTTACTGAATCGAACACGTTGAAACGTTTTAACGATCTGCGAACAACCTCTGTTTAACAATTGATCGCGTACTATTCCTTTGATGTATTCGATGTCGAACAACTCTTCGAATGGTGATGAGAATATAAATCACGAAGAAAATGTAACATCCGCCGAGTTGATTATTTCTTGGCTCAATGTATAGAAAGACGAAGATCTTCGGTAACAGTTTATCCATAATTTTCCCAACTCTCGTTCTACGATGTTTTCTGTAAAAGAAAAAGATGTGCGAGGGGAGGCACGAACCCTTTCCGTCCACGAACGTTGTGACACGTTATTAAGTTAAGTTTACCTCGCGTAACACTGATCAGTACGTTTGGCGAAGATTCTTGACTTGTACTTTCGTAGCGTTTTCTAGCGTAGAAGTTGTATTAGGATGGATTTGTAAATAGAAGGTAACGCCGTAGCATATCTCGCCCGTATCTCTTGCCAGGGGGTGTCACGTTGGAATACACACATACACATATCCGATTAGATGTAATTCCTAATTAGAGTTCCTGTTGAAGGCAGCTTACCGTTTGTTAACGGGGTGGACTCTCTATTCTCTATATTCTTTCCCTTTTCTTTTCTCTCTTTTTTTTTTTTTTTTTTTTTTTTTTTTTCTTTGCGAACGCGCGTTAAAACGATCGTAGCCAGCGGAAATCGACTTTGCTGGACGCTTACCAATCGAATCTCGTCCGGTTCGTTTCGTTTCGACTCGTCGGTGATCGTCCTTTTCAACGGATTAACCATTCGAACGGTCGATCCGATACGGCAGAAGTTAGGAATTCTCTTGGAAAACCGTTGAAAAAATTGTTTCGTTGGTGCTTGTTAGAAATCTGATTATCGAGAGAGTTTGCCGATTTGCTGATTTCTATTCTATTAGTAATGTAATTGCGGAGAATGTTACGCGCTAGAGAATTATCGAGAGAAATCGGTGGTTATTATCCTTACTAGATTTATCAGCTATACGATACGTACATCGGATATAAAATCGGATATTTAATGGAAAAATTAATCGAGAGAAGAATCGGTTTAATTGCCGTGCCGCTTTTAGTCGTATATTAAACAGGCAATCGACGAACGTGCAAAGATGAGAATATCGGAGGGTCGTGTAGGCGACCACCGTAATTCTATCATTTCTCGTGCTGATTTCCCTTAATTATCATTTAGCGGATGGTATTGACAGTATTAAAAGAGTTACAAAGAGTTTTAGATAACCCTGTCGTGGTTGTTCCGACAAGATACATACGAGAAACACAAATTACATTGAACATAGGGAAAACGGAAAACACATTGTATAAATATAAGAAATATATAAAATACACACATACTTATTATACACGATATAATAGTACGCGTATACTAAACGAAGGAAAGCTATAATAATACAACATATATATATATATATTTATAGACGTATGTACACGGATTAACTACGAGAGATGCAACACGGGGACGCGTAATTGGCAAGCACTTTTTACGAAGTACAAGACGTTAATAGGATTTTATTAGTACCGACCGGATGTGACGCGCGTGTTCCAGTGTATGGGTGGGTGGGCCAGGATACGTGTACGACGTGTGTCAAGTGCGTGTGTGTCCGTATGTGCGTAGGTGTGTGCGTGGAAAATAACGTAACGAAGAAAACGTAGAAAAAAAAAAAAAAGAAAGGATTTTTGCGCGCAACGATCCTGCGTGTATACTTGATGAGAAAGATTGATCTAATTATAGGGTTAGGGGAGAGACAGGAGTGAGAACAAGGGCGTTGCATGTACAATAATAATTATTTAGGTACCTATTCTATACGTGTATACATATATATATATATATATATATATATATATATATATATATATATATATATATACACCTATATATCTATATATACATATATACATGCATATATATGTATATATGCGTATATGTATATATACATAGAATACACAGACATACATGTGAAACCTATAAAACGATTAACGCGATTAATTAATGTTTTTTTTTCCGGACTAAAGTTCCTTGGGGGTAACGCGTTTGGTACGTGTCTCGAACCGAAGCCACCCCGATGTGATGACGGTGCTTTGTTTCTCTTTTAATTAGAACTATATTATTGATTTTTATCATCATCCTTAAGCGGTATAGTTATGTTACTTAGAATTTATTTTGTTATTCTAACAATATTATTATTATTATTATTATATTATTACTATTAATTATTATTATTATTATTAGTTATTATTAGTTATTATTATTATTATTATTATTATTATTATTATTATTATTATTATTATTATTATTATTATTATTATTATTATTATTATTATTATTTACGGCATACTATTACGTTTACTTATACATACGTTATTAAAATATACGAATGCCTATTTTCAAACACGACATATCTTTGTTCGTTGTGTACATTTAAATCGTCATTTATTTTCTCTTGTTTCGCACCTTGCCATCCCTGTTTCCTATCGTTCCTTGTCGTTTCTAGAATTAATTGTAGATTAGTTAATTTAATACGATGATTTATTTAGTGATAACTGTGAATTAATTCGATTGTTCGTTTCTGTTAATGCCGCGATTCTCGTCTGATCGTCGAAGTCAAGCTGCGTTGGGCACAATTAAACAGTAGTTACTGTCTCATATTTTAATAGGCTGGCTTAGAAAACTACGTGTGGTGCTAACGTCGATGATTCGAAGCTTAATTTAGACCGGTATATCTTCGTTAGATAAAAATCGTATGTTGCTATTATACTACTGGTTAACGTAATACTAGGAACGATCAATTATAGTCTAATCTTAAAATGTTACGCAGAATATAGAAGCTGTTAGTTTTGCATTCAGTCACGCAGTGCTGTTGATCGAAGAGCAGATTGAAAAAAAAAAAATGCAACTCTAATCTAAAATGCGTTTGCATCGTTTTATTATAATTTAATTCATGTCTGGTTTCTCCCTTCGTTTTGCGCATAATATCCCAAAGTTTGAAAATAAAATCGATTCAAGCTGTTTTTCGTTTAATTATAAGACATTAGCGTATCTTTAAAGGTAGTATAATAAGGAAGTAATCAGAGTTGCATTTTAAAGTATTTATTTCTCGAGCGTCTTATTTAAAAGCAGACGATGAGAAAGAATCTATTTCTGTGAAAATGGTCGGGTACGCTTCTGTTTAAAAAAGGAAATCTCGAACAGAGTTAAACGTCTTATTAGATTTAAACTTATCCAATTTCAGTTTATTACTATCTTTTATTTGCCATCAAAACAATATATGACTTGTCTCTACGCTCCATCGTCTATAAATCGTTCATGTGAATAGTACATCAACTATAACCGGATAGTTGATCGTTCGGATTAGTTCTGCGTATCGTTCCGATAAATCTTGTTTAACACAAGTATTACAATTCGTTTGACGGACGTAATAGCGTAGTTCGCGATTGATACATCGCGTGAGATATCGCGGGAATCAATACGATGAACAGAAGAAGCAAAAAGGAATAAGCTGCAGAACTGAAAAAACCAATAAATCGTCACGAAACAAACGTTAGAAAAGTCGAATAGAACTTTCCAAAGGAGAAACTCGCGTTTGAAAGATATTCAGGAAGCTATTTCAACACTTATCATAGAACATTTTTACAGCTTTTTGAAATTTCATTATCTTCGTCTCTGTAAATACGCAGTTAGAGAAAACAACGATATACAGTATGAATAACGAGTGTCTGAAACGTAAAATTAACGATAAAAATGGCCCCACAAGAAATATATATTTTCTCAAGCATTTGAAACTTCGATAATTTTTTTATTTCCACTTGCATGATCGTATTTGGTCGTATACGAATATGTGAAAAATTACATTAACAAGAAGAAATCGAGATAATTTAAAAGGTAGTTGTAACCTTTCTTGTTACAAATTTCTAATTAATTTTAATCTTAATATTTCGGTTTATCAATAGAACGAACAGACTGCGGATTTTTACGCGCTTGTGCAAAAAGTGAATATCCAAACAAGAATATTTCTTGTAATTTTTAATAAGTGAAACGAATCTGTATCCAAATTCTACTTATTTAGTCGTATTCGTAAACACATAAATTCGCATAAAAATCCGCAGCCTAGTAACCGGAATAATTGACCGTACAGACACTCCACGATACTCGTATCTTGTTAAAATTTACAATTTCAAAATGTTTTGTATAATGTATATAATACATTCACAAAAAGTTTCTATAGGTGTTTAAATAGTTTCGTGAACCACTGTACACGTACCGTGCTGTTCTATACGAAAGTTTGAAGGCCGCTCGAGATCATGGATTTATGATCGACAAGCATATAGATCGTTGGACGAAAAAACGAAATAACGCTGAAGAAGACAAGAAATAGAGGGAAAAAATGAAACGAAAACTATTTATTCCAATTGAACGATCGTTACGATGTCATTCGTAGCGAACGATTGTATTTTTATTTCATTGCCTTTAGATCGCTCGTTCCATCTACTCAATGAATTCTTAATTAGCAAACTCGTGTGTAGCTTGACAGGTCGAATTGCAGATACGACGAACGATGAACTTCTTTTTACCTCGTCAATGAATCCACGTGCATTTTCCTTTTGGTGATAGAAACTATCTGCTCAATTACGATCTCATTTCTTCCCCCTCTTTTTAGAGTCGATAATAACGTTCTTCGAAATCGTTTTGTCGTTTGTTCGCTGGTAGATGTTTGAAGGCGCGAATAAACGAGATTAGCAAGCGATACGACAATATTCTAAATTTTGTATCTGTATTTTAACTCTGCATGTTTGACTATTTCTTTCCGATCTTTAGTTTTTACTTCTTGCATAACAACATCAAGACTGATTTTCTCGTAGTGTTACGATTTATGTTTCTACATACGTATTATTGAAAATATTTCTTTACGAACGTCGTTAAATTACGACTCTTAAATTACAGATTTGTGTGATTTGTGCGACGACTTGAAAAAGAAGAAAACGTATTAACTTATTAACGCAGGAAGCATAATCTGTATTGATTCCAAGTTATTTCAAAGTCACACTAAGTTTCGATTAAAGCGAATTAATTTCGTCTCTAGCTGGTAATTTAAAGTATTAGTACGTAAAAATTCTGTAATCAAAAAAACTCGTCGTCGACTTTCTCTTTCGGAAAAGTTCAATTTAAACAACTTTTGCTCTCCACTGTGGACTCGTTTAACTTTCTCCGCTAAAGCTAAATATTCGTCAAAAAAAAAAAAAAATAGTCTCATCAACGACAAATTAAGCAGTGTGTATAATTTCTTGACTTAATCGAGTCATTTAAGCGTGTTACGTCAGTTTCCGCAAAGAAGGAAGAAGAAACGGAGAAGAAATAAAATATTAAATCACGCACAGTCATTTTCCTCTCAGTATTACGACATGACTATCGTCATTAATTACTAATTTTCCGACAGACGCACAGCCGTAGCACTGTGATAGAATTTAATTCTCATTTGCAACGAAGTCGAGCAACGTTCGACGTATTACAGATTTTCAGCGTATTCTACATATACAGCTCGAGAACAACACGAATCGCGTTTAACACTAGAACCACTGATCTTTGATATATATATATATATATATATATATATATATATTTAAACACGATCAACGTGACTAATTTTTGCCTCGATAAAAGTAAACGTTAACACGATAAAAAACATGTTGCGTGGTTTTAATAATTGCAAAATCCAAAAATTTCATATCTGCTGATATATTTTGACCGATTTAATGGATCTAGCGTTAAGCGGTCTCGTGGAAAATTTTTGAATATATTACAAAGATGTGGTTGACTGCCACTGACACGCATTGCCGATTAATCGCCTCGCGAATGGCGCATATAGAAATATTGCGGATATGGCGTATTATTTTTTTCCTCCAGCGACCGCGAATTTTTATGTCGAACTTCGCGATCGCGAGTTTTTCTCTTGAACTTCGCTTTCCACGACTTTCATGTTTTCTCCGCCATATCGGCAGCCCAGGGCTCGATAAATGTTATCCGGCGTGATTCTAGACTCGTTCGATTTCTTAGCTCCGCGTCAAATAGGATATTATTAGCCTTTTCAGGGTCGAATTATTCCAAGTTTGTCAGGAAAATGATCTTCTACTCGTTATTCATAGGAACGCGAATTCGGCTGATTTTGCAAAGAAGTTGCAACGCCTTGGAGAATTATTCTATACTCGTTCAATTTTTTCGTCTTCGATCGGGTAGAGTTACTATTAATTCTCTGCGCGAAGTTTTCTTTAATCTGGGAGGAAAATTGTCGCATCAAGTGTGAAAGAAAGACGAAAACGGGACTTGTGGTATACAGGATAAAACAAATTTTTATCTTTCATTAATTTAAGATCAACCGTTTCATGGTTACGATATTGTTAGGTTATTAATTGAGAAAGGAAATCTGCAAGGCATCGTGGAATTTCAGTATGTCCGCGTCAAATATTCCTAATTTTGTTATTCTGTTTGCAAGCTAATTTTGAATTTACATTCCTTTCACGGATATTAGCAGTTCTTTAAGAGGAAAATAAAGTTTTACTGTGCGATAAATATAGAAATCGTGAATAATGAATTTCAATTTACCTATCGAAGGAAAATACAAACGAGTATGTTCAGTCAGTCAGAGGGTCTGAAATAATCTCAATTTGAATCAATTCAAAATACGATAAAATTTTCTGTTTCCTGCAGTGTCGCAAAATAGTTTGGAAACTCAGGCTGCAGTATTTAACTATCGTAAAGAGGCATCGATCATATGAAATTCATTCATTTTATTACAATACTAATAATGTATGCATTATACATCATAGACTGTCAGTGTTCCGTAGAATACCAATTCGTAAATTAATTTCTTATAGAATGTTTGAAGTAATAAAAAATTACTTTAACGACTTAATTATTTCAATAATATCGTACGATTTAATACAGTTTACTAACGTCAAAGCCAACAACTCGAGTTACTTATTAATAACGTCGCGTCTTCGCAAAAAATCAATTTCTCGATAGGCGATCGGAAAATATACCTTCGAAAGATCCTTGCGCGCGATATCTTAGAGACAAAAATTCCACGACGAGCTTCTATTTCTCGTACGGCCATCGAAAATCGAATGTCAAAATCACAGCTCCGTTTCGAGAACCGACGGTCCTTCGAAAGAAAAAAAAGGCGCGCGAAGAACGATTTTGCGAAATGCGCTAGTGTCTGTCGATCGGTTTGCAACTTCGGGAAACTCGGACGCTCTTCTGTTCTCGATTTTCTCGGACTCGATTAATCGTCGAACGCGGCGTAACGTGACTAGAGGCAGAAAGAGAGACGGAATAAAGAGAAAGAGGGAGAAAGAGGAAGGAAAAAAGAAAACACTTTGACGATTGCCGGCGCACTCGACCGACTGTAACATAAAGTAGGCTTTAATGATTAACGGGAAAAACGAGTGGAAGAAGAAAAAAAGAAAAGACACATGCGATCATACGTTTACACGCGTCTGTGGGAGACGCGCGTGCAGGCACAAGCGTACGCGTCGTACGTGCACGTGTACACACGCATACACACGCACACGCATACGCACAAACACACACACACGTATACAGACGCGCGCGCGCGCGCGCGCGCGAATAACACGTACACGAGGAGACAGGCAGGAAATAAGTGGCATAAGCATACTTACGTATAGTACATTATTGCAAACGCATAGGCGAAGCATATAGAGTTGCGATTACACGCGTAGAGGCGTGTTTAGAGGATACAGCGAGGCCATTGGGAAATTCGTGCACGCGTGCACGAGGCCAGGCGTTGCGCGGGATCGCGATCACGATCGTTTTGTGCAACCGAAATGACGATGCACGATGTTTCTACGATGTAAGCTGCGGTGAGCTTCGGAATACATCGTTTTGTTGTCTTCTGAGATTTCAGTGCGTTGTGAAATGTTAATAAAAACGAGTTTATAAGACGAAGAGTGGGCTTGACGATTTTTATGCGAATAAATTCGTAAATGTTCATCGATATATGGCAGCTTTCAAATGGTTTATGAATTTCATCGCGATGATTTCCGTGGTTCTATTTTCGGTAATTAATGCAGAGTGGTTGTTGACGAATTGATAACGGTGATTCGCCATTGCTACGTTCTTCGCTTTATTTTCTATGCGATCGAGTTTTCCAATTAATCGAGTTAAGAGGGTACCACGAAAGAAACATTTTTAACTCGTTGTAATTTTTCCTCGAAACATCGAAAGGTTTATTTCTTGTTGTCGTTGAAACAAACGAGTAGGAAACTGAGACGTAACAGTCCGAAGACCGTGGAAGAGATAAATTATCGTCTTTTTGAAACGGATACACATTTCGTGAGGGTAATAACTCGATTTTCGAGTGACGTACTTTATTTCGTGTCGTGTAACGTTTACCTGTAACATATCGATAGCCACTGTGTTCAGTTGAAATAAAACCACGATCATTCGAATCGTTCGATAATCGATGGAAATGACTTTAGTCTGGAAAACTGAATCTTGGTAACTAAATGTAATGTTTGAAACTTTTATGATTCCAATTCTCGCAGCTAATATTGTTTGAACTTCTCTATTCCGAACGATATTTTCTTACCAGAACTTTCCAGTACTTCGTCAGAGATAATTCATCAGTAACTAGAGATTAAGTTCGCTTAGTCAATTATCGTATTGCCTTTGATTAGCTTTCTTCGATTACTGGGATTCTCTCGCGCAATTGAGGTAAAATATTCTCAGGGGAGTATCGCAAGTTACAAGCTACAACCCACGAACATTAATATAAACAAACGAAACGATAGAAATAAAAACAAATTACGGGTCGTCTAATTATCCTATTACGACAAACGATTATAAAAAAAAAAAATCGTAACCTGTAAATTCTCTAATATCGTTAATTATTAAATTATTACGCAACAGTGGTCCAGAAAAATATAACAAGCTATTGTCTCATAAAAAATACTTGAACCAAAAATAAACGGAGTACTCCGTTATAATATCGCAGGATTAAACGAAATGATTAAAACGATCGTTTTTTCCTAGAAAACCAGCGAGACTTGGATTGAATTCAGCGATTTTTATCATCGCGTCAGATCTCGCTGGTGTTAGCCAGCGTAGTTACCAAGGTTCGGTATTTTTGCGCGCAGCGAAAGGAAATTAATGTCCAGCGATAGGGGTTGCGCCGCGTCATTCGTTCGAACAGGCGATTTTCATCGACAACCGGTGTTCGATAATAAAAATTCATTTTCAGATTATTCAGGCATCATTTGTTGCGTTTGTCCGGTAATTAAATCGGCTGCACGTTACGTCGTTTGATTTTGCACGAGACTCACCTGGCCGTTTATCGTCGATCGCAATCGCGCGTGTCAGGAATCGAGAAACGGTTTTCAGGAACGATTTCGATCGCGCGAACCGAGACGATTTCGCTTTGCCGTTCTGCGACGTACTCGCCGGCGGCGAGTGGCGCGTTTACACGCGGCCGATATTGAAATTTGTGTAAACCGATTGTTCCCATATCGGTTATGGTTGATCGTATGAAAAGCGCGACCACGACGATGACCGCTCCAGGGTAAACCGATCTCTCGCGAGGATCGAACTGATTTTCCTCGCGAAAACCCGTTCCCATCCGTGACACTTTGCCGCGAAAAACGATCCACCTTTTCAGACCTTCGATCGTCCCCGCAGCGATGAAAAGTCGTTTCCCTGCCAACGAAAAAAGATCCTCGATAGTCGATAGTTGAACGAAATCTCAAAGAGGATCTTGTCTTCTTCCCTCCTTTATTTTTACATGGTGCTTGCGTCGCGGGTTTTTCTAGATGAAAGTTGTCGAGGATTTTATGACGGATGAAGGGAGAATATTTTGTTGGAAATTGAAAATAAAGGAAAGAGTACTTTCCTTTCGGTTTCTCCTTTGCTTTTTGTTTTTTTTTTTTTTTTTTTTTTTTTTTAGAAGATGCCGGTTCCGAAGGAAACGCAGGAGATTTATTGCGAAGGTATAAGGTAATTGGAAAGGGTGCTATATATAAGGGTGTAATGGTTTATTTTTTCGCCAACACATTAGCGATATTTTTGAAGCATAGGGTGCTCCTTTCAGCAAGTATATATAGATTTATGTAGCTGTACAAGTCAAAGTTACTTTTCATTTAGATACTATTTTTTCCTAGAAACGCTCGTACAACCTTCTAAATACGTCTCGTCACTTCGTCATCCAATATACTGTACTATACACAAGCTATCCTCTTCGGAAGAAACATACCTTCTTAGCAGACTTTCGGACACAACGTACGTTCGTTTCTATATTAACGAGAATACGCAAGAATGCAAAATCGACGCTCAACGTTTCTCTCCGAGTTTCTCGCTTTCTTACCCCGAAGAAGCGGAAAACACAAAGAATCGTTCGAACTTGATCCAAACCCTGGGAAAATAGAATACAAAATCCGAACCACGTGATCGTTCAATAGCAAAAAGAAACGAAAGAAGAAGCGATCTCCCGCGACATTTCGTTTCAACGGGCAATTTAAACATTCTGCAAATACGAAAACGTCACTGAACGAGGGCTAGACGTCGCTGTTCCTCAACGACGGGACGACGGGCCCTCGAACGAGCCAGAGCTGGCGTTTCGAGAGGCGACTTTCTCGTGATCGATGCGACTCCTCCTTTTGTTTTCCTTGGTAGCAGCGCGATTCCCTTTCTGGCGTCCCGTTCTCGACGAGCTAAGGGCGGTCACGCTCGTGTTGGCGCCCCGATTCCGCGTCTCCTTTTGTACGTTTCGAGTGGCGCCGCATTGTTCGAGGCTAGTACGTGTACGCAGAACGGTGCCGAACGAAACCAGGTCAGGGGCTGAGGGCTTGCACGCTTAACGCGTGAAATTGAAATTATCGAGCAATCTCGACGGCCGGATGATATATGCTCGCGCCCGAGAGGACAGCTCGCCTCGAATCGTTTCATCGATTGTCGCGACTGCGTCGCAACTTCTTGCTTCCGCGTCGCGGATCGTCATTTCGTTGCGAATCTGACTGCTGGCTCGCAGATCCGATGGCTAACGTGCTTTTCCTGTGAATTCTTTCGAGATTTGGTCTCTTGCAACTGCTTCTCTGGACTACTTATTCGTGGCTGAATCGTTACTTTTTAAATTTTTGTTTTGTTTTTTTTTTCTTATATCGCTTTCTTTTCTTTCGATTTAACGCTCCTATGTTCGTCGAGTCGTTTTCAATTTGTAGATTTGGTCTCTTGCGACTGGTTCTCTGGACTACTTATTCGTGGCTGAATCGTTACTTTTTTAATTTTTGTTTTGTTTTTTTTT
>JACXIV010000015.1:816151-848111 GCA_014737475.1 Bombus confusus
TTTTTTTTTTCTTATATCGCTTTCTTTTCTTTCGATTTAACGCTCCTATGTTCGTCGAGTCGTTTTCAATTTGTAGATTTGGTCTCTTGCGACTGGTTCTCTGGACTACTTATTCGTGGCTGAATCGTTACTTTTTTCGTTTTTGTTTTTTTGTTTTTTTGTTTTTTTCCTTCTTATATCGCCTTCCTTTCTTTCGATTTAACGCTCCTATGTTCGTCGAGTCGTTTTCAATTTGTGTGCATTTTTCTATTATAGTTAAAGGAATTTTTTAAGTTTAGGGAAAATATCAACTACCCGTACGTTGTTATTAGCAACGACGAGAACGAAAACGGTCTTTTAAAAGGGAAGAAGCTTTCGAAATTTCTCTGCCGCTAAAATTTTCATTCGGGCATTTCTTAATTTTTTTCCTATCTCCTTTGATCTCTGTCCTTTCGTTGTTCATCGATATAACTATGAATGGAATTTTCCGATTGGACCAGTTTTAGTAGTCTTTTCGATCGGTAAATGATCCCCGTGATTTTTACTGCCAAATAAAATAACGCACGGATTAAATAATTTGCGTTTATTTTTGATGAAAAGAATCATGTACCTACCTCTTTACAAAGGACTTCATAAACGTAATTAATGGCTGACGCTTTTTGAGGAATATAATTAATCACTTTCGTGCGCATCGATTATACGAATTGAAATGTTAATAACGATGGGACGCGGTGTAATTTATCAAGCAAAATATCATTATACATTGCATAATAAATATCACCGCTTCCACCAACGTATTTTATTACCAACGTTAATTAATGCTATCTTCCAAATTGAATTGGAAAGCTACTACAAGAACTAGTTGCTAGCAGCGGAAACGTCTTGGCAACGTTTCAAAATTCTGCCGCAGAGCGTCTCGTTATTCGTTAATTACAGAATTGAAAACCGCGATCCCAATACTAATTTTGATCGATTTTGCAAACAACGCGTCATAGGTTCGTATTAAAGTAACCTCGTTTGATTTACATTTAATTTCCATATGCCTTCGTTTAACGACATACCGTAGAAACATTCAACATTTACCGTGAAAACATACCTTTATCTCGAATTCAGTTTCGCGAAAACTAATCGAGAATTACAAATCAATTTAACCATCGATCGAAGCCATTGAAATTCCATATTCTCGATTCTTCTTGCGTTTCAATATTCTTCTTTGTTGTTTCTTCGATGTCAACTTGCTAAACATTTTGTCCTACATCAGATCCAAGGGCAGAGGACATTTTCCCATATAGATGAACGAAATACGAAAACCAGAAGACAGAATGTCAAACATCACGGTAATTTTTAATTCAGACATTTTTGCAACGAACGTTTCGAACGTCCGTTATTTCGAAATGCTTCTCTCGAATTTTCCCAACTTCATATTTATATCCTTCTAATTCAGCCACCATTTGCCGTTACGAGCCTAAGCTCTCGCGAGTATCTCAGGCTTACGTCGGAAATTTAGCACACTACCCCCCAGCTCGCAGCTATCAGGCAGTGACAAGCGAAATAAATTGCACCATCCTCTATTAATCGGTTCGCTACATTAAGATACTAAAGACACACACCCTTGATTTCTTCAGTTATGCACAATTTTATACTCTCGGTTTTCTTACATTCGCATAGATTAATTTCACCGTAACAATTCAGCAGAATAGGTTCAAACGATTCAGCCACCGGTAACTCCTCTCGAATCGGTTCTCGTTCTAGGCGCTTTAAATTATTCTTCGTCAATACTAATTACAGGAGAATTCCATTTATTGGAAGGAAATTTTTCTTACGCGAATTCCTATTATTTCAAGAAAATTATTTAAATTACAGATAACGAAGAGAATCAAACATAATCAAATATCGCTATTACGCGTGCCATTTAGCTTGCAACGATTATAAATAAATGGAGTTTTACTATATCGTTACTTTTCACACGATGATGATCGGTGACGCGGCATCAACGCCATACGAGGAGTCTTAACTATATTCTTTGGTGCACGATGTACGAGACGTTGAGAGCAGAGACAGACTAATCGACAATTTTTCTGAATGTGAATTTGTAGCATTAATTTATTACGAAACCCAGATAACGTAAGAAAGTCGGTTGATGCGCTGAATATTTTGAACAACGAAGTACTCGGTTTGTTGAGCACTGAAGCTAATCCAGTAGTCCATCTTTGCTCTCAATAGCTCACGTATTTGTTAATTTAACTGTACACATTACTCCTGATCTTTTACTTCGCAAACATTCAGAGTAATTGAATTTTTCTGCAAACATAGGAGAGACTATATTTTGTTGATCCTTTATACGAAAAATAGCCAGGATAAAATTAGTTGGCCGTCATAGTTCTAATATTTCTTTCGCCAGTTCTCGAAACGTCAGTCACGCGCTTTCTCTGATCCTGTTAGGTTGCTACGTAAATTCTCTGTCCATATCTTCGCTTATATAAATAACCTATCGATGTTATAATAAAGATAACGATGTTATGATATCGCTGTACGTATAAGTCGATATAAAAACCGTGCTTCTAGAACTTACAGGAAATAGGAATAAAACGTTTTCACTATCGCTCTCTTAGGAAAACAAACTCAGCAGATTTCCATTCTCTCGAGCATGACGAAACGATAGTGTTGAGATCCTTCTTTTAATTACAAAATCCAAAGATTTTTATAAGAGACACGTAACGCAGTGGATCCACGTGGATCCACGTAAATGAATACTTGAAACTGCGTTTCTAGAAGACGTGGTGAAAATTTATGCAACAATCTAACAAGATTCCAGCGATCGGATCGATCAGATTTTCGGGCGTGAAGCAAACTGGCATCCACATTGGTGAAGTAACTGTGTTCCTAGACTTAAGCGTGGAGACAAGCGACGTCTCTGGATCTCTGCCCCTGACACTGGCAGATTAATAATCGCTGTTAAAACGGGGAGAGAAGCGCGCGAGACAGAACAATAGTAGACTAGGGGCTAAGTTTAACGCAACTAAGTTTCTCGAGGGGAGGAAAATATTTAAAAGAAAAAGAAAAAAAAATGAAAAAAAAAGAAAGAAACGTACGATACACGCTGCTCGAACTGAGATCAATCGCTGTAAGACAGAAGGAAGAGCGTTCATTCGTCGCGACAGCAAGTTGTTTGCTCTGTCGAAGAGGAGATCGACAGATCCAACGACTAATCTGGTTTATCGGGACGAGGACGATAAATTTCGACTGCAAGACCGTCGATGTGTTTTAGACTTTAATGAGAGACTGATTAAGAGAAAGGTAGGAAGGGTGTAATCAGAGTTGAACGTGAAATTAACGCGGTCACGCCTGAAATTTATCGTCGTTTTCTCGATCCCCGCGTTCGCCTCGGTACACCGTTGATCGTTGATATCGAAACACTTGTGGTGCTCAGAGAAATTGCTCGAGACACGATGAATCATCGATGGCGAGTGTTCTCGTGATTTTCTCGTCCGTTCTCTCGTAAGCAATGCGCTTTATTTAACGAGCAAACTGTTTCATTTTTTCCGAACTTTACAAATCGATAGAATTACGATCGTAGAAGGAAGGTTTCAAGGGAATGAAAAATTTTAGGAAGCGGCTTTCGATGGAATCGAAATTTCATGGTGAAAGTTCCGAGAGGGTGGAGTCTTTAGAAGGAAGATTTCGAGGGAACGGAAATTTTCGAAAGAATATTCCATCAGGACTGATATTTTCGAAAGAAAATTCCAACGAATCTAAATTTCCAAAAAGAATATTCCAACGAAATAATCATTTCTAGAAAATTGCGATAGAGCAAAATTGGTTATCTTTGCTTTAGAAACACGTCAAAGAATGTTTGGCTCTTCTCTCTTTTTTTTTTTCTCTCTAATATTTTTCGTTCGATGGCTATCGGAAACTTCTCGTGGTAATACACAGGAATCTACAGATGAAAATCTATCGCGGAACCTGTCGATGGAATTTTTTGTTGCTTCGATCTCCATCCTACTTTTTTAAGAAGGATTATTTCAGTGGCGGATTTGTTCTTAATTATTGCAGCTTCTGTGGAAACTTATGTGTAGCGGTTCGATGAATTTCAGCCGCATTATTTTCGAATTCGATTAATTATTCGAGGGTAATCGTCGCGAACACGAGTAGCGCGTCATTAATATCTGCGAATTACATTAATTAATACCGCAAACTGCGTTACGCTTTTGAAACTCGAGCGACGAATAAACACGGAGCGGGCAACGTTTAAAAGTTTAATTCCGCGAAAATCACGGCAACGCATCTCATAATTTGCCCCGTGATCAAAGAGGCTACGGTGAACGAAACAAGGAAAAAGAGAAAGAAGAAAAGGGAAAGAAAGGAGAAAAGAAAAAGAAACATTTTTAATCTGTCGACGTAGAGTATATGGCAACATAAAGCGACGCAGTTTTCGGCCTTTTCCTAAGGATCCTTCCTGAAGGTAGTTCTTCTAAATGCCCTAGAAAAATACATTTTTTCGGAGAAGAAATTACGTTCACTGCGAAACAAGTAGCGATACGTTTTATGTAAGAGAAAAGTCAAGAAATTATTATTGGGAACCTTTTTAGCTCTTTGTCTTCTCACACATTCGCTGCTATTGGCGCGCACACGTTGTTGCAACTATGCAATTATCTGCTATTGTATTTTTATTTTTCACGCGCTTCAACAAAATTTATTAAACGATTAAACGAAGCAGTGGGTTGCACTGTGTATTAGAATGCCTGTTATTGCTTAAAATAAAAGCACGTTCTAGCAAAAAGAGGAAACGTGTAATTCCAGCCGCGCAATAGCCGTATTTTAGTAGCAGCGAATGGATTAAGGAAAAAAAGTCACACTCGTGTCAGAAATAATAGTTTCCATTGGATAAAGGAACATCTTATCCGTAACAAATTTTCACTTGAATTTCAATTTTTCGGATCGACGATTATTATAAGTGGAAATTGTATATCATTTGCGTACAATTAATAATCCTCGTTGTATCATCCGACAGGATGTTACGATAGCGAACAGCTAACTCTCACTCTAGACCCTTTCGAGACGAATTTTTCTCCTAATAACGCGTGCAATCATACTCAAATTTGAAGAAACAAATTCAATGGAACTGTACATGTTCCAAAAAGTCTCATCGGTGCTAGAAAGACGACAACAAAGCAGCAATGCGTGTAAAACTTATCTTATTACTCTCGAAAGAGTCGATTAGCTGCAAAAGATGCGTAAGGCGAAGGGTTAAAAGAGTCGAATGATTTCAACGTACACTTGGTGCTCGACAATCACCAAAACCCGAGGGAAATGATACAACCGGGGTCAATGAATAATTCCTTTGATTGCTGGATCGGAAGCAACCCTCGTCACTTTCCTTTCAGAGTATCTACTTTCGTTCGATATTCAACGACTCGTTTGACAAGAAAATATTTCTCTAACCATTTATGGTTCTTCAGCTAGTGGAATATAATAGAAAAAGCATACGGTACAGCGTGAAACCGTACGAAAGGGAATATTCCGCCCCCGGAGACGGATAAAAATGTGGAAACCGTAGAGCGAGAATTTTGTAAAAATCGTAGCTGTCATCTGTTCCCGTGGTGCTTCTTTTCGACTCAGTTTTCACCGTTCTTTGGTGAGCAACGTTTTCGAGTATGGCTTCCGTACGGCTAAGAGGACTCGAGACGAAACAAGGAAATACTTTTCCTTTGCGATTGATGTCCGGACGAGGCGAACCGAAGTCGAAGGCGTCGCTCGACATCTTCTCTTCTGCAACGCGGAAGAATTGCGCTCGCGTACGAACGCGGTGGAAAGCGGAACGTTAAATGGTTAATGGAGCAACACGACAGACGGGGTGAAAAAAAAAGAGAAAAAAATAGACTAAAGGAATAATAAACAAGTGAGTAATATCAGTTCGCACGGGGAAACCTACTATGCAATGAATCCAATAGCAATAACTGTATAAACAGACAGAGAGCAAGTGAGTATGAGAGAGAGTGAGAGAGAGAGAAAGAGAGAGAGAGAGAGAGAGAGAGAAAGCGAATGAGAGTGTGCGAGGGGAGAAGACGATAGGATGGAAGCGAAAGGGGTGAAAAGAGCGGAGTAGCAAGAAAAGAAGTGAACGTCGCGGAGACGTTGAAATGTCATCGTGCTGCGTATATATTATATATGTACATATACATATATAGACATACATATATCGTTTTGAGAAAAAACAAGAAAGATCTGAAAAGAGAATAAAAAAACAATCGATAAACTCGAAACCATTTCTTCGGCTCCGCCAAAATCACGCTACACTATACATATATAAATAAATAAATAAATGAATACATATATATATATATATATATATACATATATATATGAAAAAATATATATATTGTATGTCGAGAGATATTTATACTAGTATTTTAATAGTTTAGTATATAATGCAATATATATATATAAATATATATATATATATTATAAAGAAAAGAGAGGAAGAGAGCGATTGTACTATATAAACGATAGATGAAGGAGATACCGAAGCGCTGTACATACATACACACATAGAAATATTATTATATATATATATATATATATATATATAATATTATATATATATTATATACATACATTGGATATGACTAGTGATACATTACATAGAACAATTGTATACACCGGCATATTGATATAGACGAAACAACATGTGAATAGGTGAACTAATTTAAACTGAAAATTACCTATAGGTATGAATATCTAGGTTAAGAAGTTGAAGTTTATTATATTATATATATATATATATATGAAGCGACATACATATATATATAATATATATACACGGTAAAGATGCATAGGCATTAAAACTACGGGGACACCTAATCATAATTATTAACGTTATGATAAACATTAGGGCAAACAAGAGAGGGGAAGGAATGAGAGAAAGAGAAAAAGAAGAGATGGAAAAAATTGTGAATCAAGAGGCTAGCGCGACGAAAAAGAAAAAAAGAAATGAAGAAAAAAAGAGAAAGAAAAAGAAAACATGTTGACGAAATTTTTAGGTAGAAAACTATATATACTATATATATATTATATATGATATATATATATATATATAATATATATATTTAATTGTTTGTACATTGGGCACGAATGCTCTATTATTTTACTGTGATCCGTGTTTTGTACGATTTTCAAAGTCACACCGCACATACAGGATCGACGTTAGCCGCGTCTTCGTTTCGCCCGTGTTTCCGCCAATCGATCACACTTCCGCTTCCGCGAAACGTACCGTGAAACGTTTCTCGCTGGATCATACACACAGCCAGCTCGTAACCATTTCGCACGATATTTTTACATCACACGGAATATGATCAACTATTAAGCCGCCGCAGACTCGTTGTTGCAATTTTACGTACTATCGACGCGCTCAAGTTCCTCGATTCGCCGTTTTACTCCTCCGGGAAAGAAAGAAGTTCGAACGAGAACAGCGTTCGTTCCTTTCATCGAATCGATCGATGGCAACGGAAACGCGCGGAACGGAAGCAACACGGCGGCGCGCTCAAGAGATCTCGAGCGTCGTCGCGGCAAAGAAAAGAAACTAATCTGCCATTCCCGGAGAAAAAAAAAAGAAGCTAACGTCGACCCTGGGAACACGCGTCTCGACCAAAAAAAAAAAAAAAAAAAAAAATATAAAAAAATAAAAAAAGATTGCATAACCCACTTTCACGGGAATTCAGAGCTTTTATACTACGCGAATTCCATTACATCGTGTTCATTCTTACACACCGCGGTTTTCCACGGAATTATCGTCGCGCCGCCATGACGTGCACTCGTAGCTCGTGTATTCCTCCGCAACACGGAGGAATTCCACCGAGTTGAAGGAAAGGAAAATAATCGCAAATTGTACTTTTCCCTAACCGAAGGAAAAAGAAGAAATACGGGAAAATCCTCGCGGTCGTACCAATCATTTGCGGTCCTTTGGATCGGAAAAACCGATCTTTTTCGCGACGATAATTCTCGCGGAAACGAGCAGCGAAGTCGAAGGTGCTGCTTCTCCGGTGCGTGGTAGAAGGAAAGGAAAGGAGAAAAATAAAACGATCGAGTAAAATGACGAAAAGCAGGAATTTTTGAAGTGATGGAAGGAGCAAATCATCCCGCGAAGCGACATTGAGAGACGACGTTCGGACACTCGATTAGCAGTATCGCCATTACGTATTTGCGCTTTCACGCTTTGGCTCAACCATTCAAAATGAAATATGACAAAAATAGAAAAGAGGCGAGATAACGTTTTAGGAGGGGAAAAGCGGTCGGATGCGTTTGTTCGGAATTTTACCCTCGCCGCGAGTATATTTGCAAGAATCCGTGCGAATTAAGGGTGATCGATTCTCGTCCGTGGACCAGTTCCAGAAAATCGGCTACAGATTATTATACTTTATTTCATTTTCATGCTGCAAGAAGATAAAGGATAATTGATCTAATGCGATGTTCGCAGAAGAAGTAATGCACGAATTCAGGTGGCGCGTTACGTGCAAACGTTGGAGAAAAGCGAGGAATTGAGAATGACAAAATTTAATTAGCTTGCATTGGAGTAATTAGATATTTTGAGGACGATGCACATATCGGGAGATATAAGAAATTTTTTACCGGCGGAAAGAAGGAATTGAATTTGAAATGTGGCTGAGTTTTAGAGGAATACTTAATGCATCGATGCAAAACATATGATTTTTCTTCTCGAATATCCTTTTGGAATTTCTCGAAAAGAAAAACAAGGAAATTTCGAAGCGTTTGTACGTCGAAAGGTATAACGGCTTCGTAAATGTCCTTCGTAGAATCATTTTATCGATAGGAGAGAGGAATTAAGTCTAGAAAAAAAAAGTATATGAAAGTGTTTGATCTATCGTTGCAACGAATGCAATTTTTCTTTTTAAATATTCGATTAGAAAAATTTAAAAAGACGTAGAAAGAAGGTGCTTAATTGTCACTTGGTTCTAGGAATGTTAGAACGATTAAAAGGGTACCGAAATAAATTTTTAAAGCTTTGATACGAGCAAAGAGATGTGATCGTATAAAATATCCAAGAGTTTTGGTGGAAAAAAGAAAACGCGATGGGCAGTAGCGTGGAAAAATATTGACGAATGAAATTAGGTATGAGGAGAAGAAATTCCTAATGTAACCGTACGTAGAAATATAGTAATTTCCACGTGTTACATTTAGAAAAGCGTTGCATATTCGTAGGAAGAATAAGCTTCTACTAACGAAAGCAATAATCGTATTTTATGTTGTGATAAATAAATCGTAGATGCGCGAACATTCGTGGATCTACGGCATCTCCACTTAGATAGTTAAAAAGTTAGTTAACAAAATTACAGGGACGAAACATATCTTAATAATTCATAGGTTTTATCGTTCAAGAGTAAACTGTTAAAGTGCGCGTAATTCTCTTCGATGATATTTTAAATATTTATACAGAGTTTCGTAAAATAATGAATCTTTTGTCATAGGACAGTAACATATCAAATTTTGTAAATCATTGCTTTTTAGAGAAGCACATTTTACAAATTAATTATGTGTTCGTTGTATCATAAACTGTTCCTTGACCCTTTCCTTCTCAGATCAGGTACCGAATAGACAAACGTACCTCTGTCATGTTTTTCGCTATTGTTTGGCAAATGCAAAGGATTTTAATATTTAGAAATACGTAGAAATTATTCGTAAATCGCTTATAATTGCTTGTAATTTATTTAATTGTAATTCGATCGTCGGCTTCTGTAATGAGAGGGTTAACAATGACGACGTTTTCAGTGCCACAAGCGAAATAAGCGAAAATTACAAATTTGATTGTTGTTGATCACGGCTTTGTTACTTTTAACAGCAATGGAAGTTTAAATCTTGCTTCTTTTTCTTTCGAGTAATTTGTCCTAATTCTTGTATAATTTCAAAAGTTTCCTTCGTTTTATAAGAAACTTACAGATGCGCGACGTTTTTTCCTTTATATTATTTTATGATTCATTTTGTTCCGATAGAACAAAATTCAATGAAATAAAAACATAAAACGAGAAACGTTGTGCGTCTATTATTTCCTTATAAAACGAAAGGAACTTTTGGGGCAACCTAATATAATATTCGAAGGAAAAGGAAAGTGATTTTCGTTTCAATTAAGAAGAAAACGACATGAATAGAACTACAGGGAATTAGGAAAGCTAAATAGCGTGAATATCGCTGGATGTTATTTGTTCGTGAAACAGTTCGATTCAACTAGTGAAATTATCCGAGGTAATTTTGCAGTTGCACAGAGAAATAGAATAGTTTCACGAAAACCCGAGATTCCGTCGGCTAAGTAGCCGAAGAACTTCGCAAAGTAATTTCGAAGTAGGTAGTAGCGTAAAAGTATACCAGCGAGTTGAAAACAGCTTAGAATAGTTTTCGGAAAATCTACCAAGAACGAAATCACACGCAGTAAGAATCATCGATTTGTACATTTTATCTTATTTCGTTGAATTAATTGCTAACAATGGTTTAATTTAATAACGTCATTAAGAAACTAGTATTCGTTCCATGCTGTTAATAAAATGAAGAACATATATGATTTGGTCAAAAAAGTAAAAACTAAAGAGGAGAAACATGATAGATCACGCTATTTATTTTAAAATTCAGTATTCTACCAACTAACCAAACATTATCAGAGCTGTGCTTCTATTTGGTTTTGGGATTAATTATCTATTTTTAACAAACTCTCGAACTTTTATTTCAAAAATATTAATTGCAGTAAAATTAGGTATACGGTTGACTTTTTCTTAGAAAACTTCCTGCAGTTATTACGTATTTTAAAAAGATTTACATACATAGTCGTTGAAATTTTATATCTTGCGTATTCCTCTTACGAATCATAGTGATATGAAAGTTAGAAAACCAACAAGAGTACACCTATCATGTTTTTCCAGTGTACAAATATAATTTTACAATTTTTAAGTCTAATCATCGGGCGATAAAAATAATTATGTTATTCACATTAGGTTCAGGCAGTAAGGATAACGTAATTTGGATATTTTAGATGCGATTTTTATTTGATAAAATTCTAACGCTAACACATGTGTGAAGAATTACGCGGGTACTCGTTTTACAAAAATATGGTACGAGAAAGATAAACTACGAGAAAATATAATATACTTACTACCTAGCTACGTGTGAAGCGTAAGGAGAAACGGATTGTCTGTTGTCAGACTCACTCGATAACCAATATATCAGGAAATGTATCTTACCGTATCTTCACACTGCTGCATCGTTAGAAAAGTATCTCGAACGAAAGTTGTTCCCGGCTAATAACTGCAAAAGTATTCCATCTAAGAGAACTTTAATCAACGTGGGATTGATCGAAGTGATTCGTACACGTTTCAACGAAATTTTCACATTGATCGCTTTCTTTCGCAAATTTGGAAATAACCAGGATTAGTTAACGAGCGTTTTCTGTGTCTACCATAGATTTCTTGAAAATATTCCAAATGTAATGCCATTGAATCCATCAATTATCGTACACTATCTGCTAATTACCGTTCGATTTCTTACGAAACGAATATTCTTTCTGCTGAAATCTCTAAAAATTTACTCGATATGGAATATCAATTCTTGCTTGCGAATTTGAAAAAGCAATAATCAACGAAGAAAAAGACAAGCCCGGCTAAGTCAGAAAACTTAGAATCTAATCGTATCTCGGATTAATTGAAACAATTTTTTAACGATACGCATACGTGAAAAGTGGAGGAATTTAAGAATCTTCGAGAACAAAGCAAAGATAAAAGAAGAATGGAATGCGTGTTAATTGGACGAAGGAGAGAGCAAAGTAGGAAACAACATCGATGATTCTTACCGCATGGCTTGGACATGGGAATCGAAAGCCGATATAAGTTCGAAGGCACGCGTGGAGTTGCGGAACCGAGGTCAGGGGTGTATTCACCTGGCGCCGCCCCAAGTCACGCCTACCTGCGCAATTCCAAACGTAGGCAGGCACGCCTACGCGTGCACCGATACACCGCCACGCTCCCACCTACGCGACCTACATACAGTCTCGACTAAAATTCGCTGGACGTTGGTTCGCCTCTGGACGTTCTGTGAAACGAATCGGTCGTAACCGTTTCGACCACTAATTCGAGTGGGGATTTATCGAATCGGGCTTCGTGATTCGCATAACGACTCGTGTTACGCGAACTTTGGACTTTTTCCACTTTTTACCGAGCCAGTTTGCTCGATAATGTCACGCGTTAACTCGTGTTCCATTGGTACGAATGAAACCATCGAGGGTTAACGTTGCGTTAAAATAATATTTCATTTGCAATTTTCATTTTCTTTTCTTTCTTTTTCTGTACAATGCGATTATGCGAAAGAACGTTAAGAGTAAGTACCAGAGTCGTAAAAGTAATCGAACTTTAGTCAAATTTCTCGTTTCCCAAATGATTACGTATTTTTTCGTGTATCCTTAGTTTCGATTCCTTCGCTGCAAGTTTCCTATTGTATCTTAATCGTCGCGTCGATAGTTATTATCATGGTAACGTTCTTTCGTCCCTTTACTGAGTAATCGGAAGCTTCCGAATGATAATAGCCACGTTATTAAATCTCGGTATAATCCAGCTACGTGGCTTGGCAATGCGACATCAAGAACACCAATACCAAAAGGAAATAACCGAACCAACGCCCACGCTCCCGTATCTATGTGCTGATACCAGCTTAAGATCGAAGCCACCAATAAACCACGAATCCCAACTCGATCGCACATTTCGCAAAATCACTCTTCGACCCCCTCAATCCGTTTCTCGATAACAAAAACGCTGCACCTGCGGTAACTACGAAAACAGGCTAAAAAAATTAACGCCGAATCAATATCGTGGGCTTTGCAGCCGCGTTTAACCCGACCGTTGCATAACGAACGATTCAGCGAGCCAACAAGTACCGCCAACCGAGCCTCTTCCAATTTTGTCCTTGACTGTACCGACAGGTGAACGCTTAGCGCTCGTTGCCGCGACCCGAGGGACACGTACAACTCGTTCGAAGGTTTCTCGTGTGGATGAACGTTTATATGATCGTGTATGTGTAAGAGCGTGGTAGGTGGAAGGTGGCAGGCCTACGCCTACCACCCCCGTGCGACCGATCACGCCGAGACTGCTCCTACTACCCCAGTTCGAGGCGACGCGCGTTTCGCGAGTTTGCGGAGCGGGTCACCCGGTGACACGTTCCTACGTCTATCCCATACAACGACCTGGTTTATGCATACGTGTGTACATGCTCGGACTTTTACCTAGAGAAGTTAGGCTGTAACCTTGGCGAAGTTACTGGAGGGTTGCGCGACTACCGCAGGGCCACATGCGTTCTTCGTCTCGGAGCGACTTTTACGCCGAGTTTGTATTTGGTCGACGCGCCGACTGCCACGGCAGTCATCGGTGATCCGCGTTTCGCTAGATCCTTTAGAACTAAAAAATTCTCAAGGATTTCGGCAACGTTGTCGGGCAACAAGCGCGCAGATACGATTCGACATGTTGCAGGAATTAATTTTTGCGGATGCAAAAATGCATAGAACTTGTGCGTAATATGCAAAAGTAATAGAAGATACGCAAAATGCATCGCACTTGGCGAATAAAACAATTTTCTAAGTAAATTTCATTCTTCTAAATTATTTGTATTTACGAAAATACGAGTTTACATAAATATTCGCAGTTGCCGCGCAGCGTACTTGGTTCGTTTGTCGCAGCTCACAGGGGGCAAAATATGTAAAATTCGCGTGGTAGTCGACGTGTTGAAAGACGAGGTGATTGCTAACCTTCTCCGAAGAGGATATTTCTTTGGATCGGAAGAAAGAGGTTTCCTTTTAAATTATTCGATGTTTTGTACTGGCAGGGATTTAAATGTTTCGTTTTCTCGCTCTTGGATACTAACATTTGGTCGTGTAATAAGATGACGAGGAATTTAGAACGAACGATCTAGATTTCACTTATTTATAGTGTCAGATGCAAAAAGCCATATACTTTCGAATTTTTAAATGGGAGGAATACTTATTAACGATTGTGTTATAGCCAAAGTGGCTACGGATTTCTACGCGTGTAATAAATTTGGTTACTCCTAACGTAAGTATTACGTTTCAAGCGATATTGTAAAAAGTTACTTACGTTAGTTGCAGTAGGAGAAACGAGTAATACTGCTTACAGTTGCGTAATTGATTGATTAACAGAGGAAAAATAAACATAAGCAATCGTTAGCAAGGAAATGTATTATGTTACAAACGTCTGTCGTAACACGATAAAAGTAACTCTAGATTCGTTCGAATAAATCTACTTGAGATCGTTGCAATATACAGACCGTACTATCGATATCGAACTATTAATTGTTTCAATGTTTAGAAAAATTCTTTTCTCCAGTAACGATCAAACAACTTGAAGAATGCAAAAAAACGTTGTTCTAAAATTACAAAGAACCGATTACCAAGAACGAAATAATACGTATTCTGATATTCGCGCGTCGTTGGACAAATAAGTCTTACGTAAATGAACTTATTACACAAGTTGTTACATTATTTAACTCGTCGTGCTAACTTCGTCGAACTGGCGATCTTCTAAAACACCGCAAGGTCGAACAACGACAACGAGGACAAAGAAATGTGTACATAATTGAGAATATTTCGCAAGCTGGAGTAAACTTGCGAACAACGCGTTGAGATATCACTGTGCGGCAGGGATTTTCCGCTCGCGTCGTAAACGTTCTTTTTTCTCGGAACAGAGTCGCGTATCGCGTCATCTCGTCGGAGCACGTGGTCGTTTCTCTCGTCACCCCGTTCCTCGACAGCGAATTTCTCTAATAGGGGCGTGTATCACGATCTCCATCCTACCCTCTGCCCCTTTCACCTTTTCTCGTTCGTCTACGCCTATCCCGGCACCGGCGAGGCAACTTTTTCCACAGGGAAACAGGCGGACCGGTTGAAAAATGTCGCGCGACGGCTCATTGGACGCGAAAAGTTGCGGCATGGTAGCGTTTTCAAACGGGCGACCTTCTCCTCCGGTGCTCAGCACGGAACGCTGCCACAAACGGTTCGTGAAATTTTCTATTAAACCGTCGCTCTTCTCTTTTTTTTTTTGCCCCGCCGCGAATCTTGGAATTGGTTTTTCCTCGTTCGCGAGACTCGCTCGTTTGAAAGGACAGATCGCCGACATTTTTGTGGATTTAATTAATCTGCAATCGTTTGTTGGTTATATAATGGAATTCTGATCGGTTGGTCATCTTCGAATTCTTATATAACGATTTAGCAAGCACGTAGAAATATTAGAGAACGGACGAGTTCGTTACGGAATGGAGCTGGGAAATATTTTGCAAATTTAATTAGTTTAGATTGGTTTCTTTCTTATGTAACGAAATTTCAGTCGATCGGGCAGTTGCAGATTCTTTCGTTCCACGATAATTTACTGTACTAACGCTAGCGAATCGACGAGTTGCAAGCTTTAAATTATAGATCTTTTTTATGATTCTTCGTCAGATACTACAACAGCGAGAAATTTATAATTTGTAATATTTACTCGTGAAATTTTTATTTTAATATTATTCGACAAGTTTTATTAATACTCGTAATTCGTAACTCGCGACTCGTAAAATTTCGCTATCAATATCAGTTCAATTGTGCAAGATGCTTCAGGTACCTCGTAATTTGTAAGATTTGCTTACGAAATTTCTTTTGCTTTATTATCAAAATTCCTTCTGTTATACAAGAGAGTTTATTAATACTAATAACTTGCAACTTGCAGAATGTTATCGATAACATTATGAAAATATACAAAGCAACGATAAATTAAAGATTGAGAACGACACCTACTATCTTCTTACGCAAACAACGTAGATCATCAATTAAAATTATTTGTCAAGAATGCAATTAAAATTAACAACGAGCTTCGTTGATACACCTATTGATTTTAAATATATCATTATTCGAATTCATCGTGATAATGAAGTACATTTTAAATAACAGAGCTTCGACAAGTATGTAACAGCTACGAGTGCAAATTTTATTATCGCCAGTTAGCTTTTAAATCATTATTTCTCTCTCGTGATAATCGTTGTAATAATAGAACAATGATTAAATTCGTTACAGTTTCTTCTGTCGTCTATAACTTTTTAACTAAATCATATCGTGAGAAAAATGAATAAACGTCGCAGTACTTTGGATTTCTGTTCTGAATTGTACCATTTCTACTTGTCATGACTATACTTTTTATCCAAGTACCGCGAAAATTCTTAAAGAACGCGCATATTGATTATAAATATTTTGTACGGTAAATATAAAACATACATGCACATATAGACATCTACAGGACTAATATTCTTATGCTTTATCGGGCTTCTAACGATGGTTAGAACAGCATGCTAATAACAGAATTTGAAAATACGTATGTGTAAATAAGGAATATTCGAAGGAAGTAATCGGGTTTCTTTATTCGAGAAACTTTGCTTACTAAAAACGATCTGAAGTACAAGTTGAACGGCAATTACAAACGTTACGCTGGAAGATTATTAACACGGAATACGTGTTAAGGGTGGTTTTATTGGCCGTTCGTAGCGCTTCATAATTACGAGGAGATGTTCGAATCATTTTCGTATTTCTATCGTTACGAATGAATTACGCGGCTGTTAATTAAGCGTTAGAATCTAATATTAACATTACGAACCGCGGCATGTATAACGAAAGATTATTTCGTTATATATTCATGGAAGTATCCACATAATATTTTATAAAGCGAAGAAAGTGAAACTCGGCCTTTAAATTTTTAACTCTGTTAAAAGCTTAATTCGGCCGATGAACGTAAATTAAATTCATCATAAATGAAATGGTTTTTAATCAAACTTTAATCTATCGGGGTTTAACATCGTGAAATCAATTTAACATTCACTAATTACAAGAACAACTATTAAATGTTTAACGGGAGATACCAGGAAGCCGAGAAAGCAAAGCGTGCGATTCGTTCCTGTTGAAATAAACTCGTTTAGAGGGATACAACTCCCCCTATAAACGCATCGATTCTCGATAAACAAATTAACAGAAATTAAAACCAATGGAAATTAAATCAGCGAAGACGTTTCTATTTAATTCGCGGAATACGCGTACGTTCTATACCTCGATCACTTTTTTTCCATTTATTAATTTCTACGAACTGTTTAACGAACCGATACTTTACTCCGTGAGAAACAGGTTATTTCATTATCGATATTGGAATCTAAATTGCAGAATGATCGCGATATGAATAATACATAAATAATATTAATTGATGACGAATGTTTCTTCATTTTTTCGAACGTGTTCTACTCCGCGAGATATTCTGTAAAATTTTTATACTACTCCTATTTTCGCTTAATTCGCACAACACACGTGCAATCCGTAGTTTAATTAGCTTTCCTATTTATTTCCTATTAATTAAAATATTTTTGTAGAGAATGGAAAGGTTCTAATTTTTCGAAGATTAACTATTGCATTTTTAGTTCTCCTCTGTACAAATAAATAGTTGATAATTTTTCTAATATTTCCAATATTGGAAACGTGGAGTGAAATTGTCACTGATATCTTCCATTCTTTTATCTGCAAAGAATTACACGCAAAACGCAAAATATCACTGACACAATTAGATAATTTTTTTAATATTCCACGGCTACAGAAAATTGATAGTTTCTGAATTTCGTGAATCGTATTGCCCTTTCAAAATGTATCGGCCGAAAGTGAAATTCATAATTGTTTTCTCAGTTAATAACTAAATGTCTCTTGTATGTGAAACGAAAGGCTAAATGTTCAAGGGAAGTTGATAAACTCGTCCGTCACCTGACTTCGGCAAAAGCGAACGTTGCGAAAGCTAAGGATACCGAGAATGATCGACGACGCCGGACGTTCGTTGATTGCTTTTATGCACTCGTCGCATATTTTGGCCATTACACGTCCGTTTCTGCAATTGTCGAAGGGAGTTATGCAGACTCGCACTTTTACAGTACTTAGTAAGCACCTCATTCAAGGTCCACGAATGCTCGATGCAAATCACTTCGCGTGGAGTTGGCTTGAAAATTTTTACGAAATTCGTCGCGATGAAATATCGTGGATGAAACGCGCGAAAACGTACGACGACAATAGAAAATTCTAGTTATTCTCTAATGATAGATAAAATATTCTAAGGAAGAGATTTGATTTATTAGGGAATTCGTTTGATACGTTAGGGAAATTTGTTGCATTCGGAACTGATAATTAGCGTGCCTTTTTTAGGTTGGAAAATTCTAGAAATATAGAATATATTGATAAATCGTTGGTGTTTATTGATAGCGAATAAAGAATAATACGTTGGTAATGAATAGAGTTTAAGTTTTCACTTCTCTAGGACGAAGAACCGAATAGTTTAGGAAAGTCTGCTGTGATTTGATAATACGTGAATATGTTATCAGGGACAGGGATAGTAGTTGATTTAATTTCGTTATATTAAGAAATTTCACGGTTATTTCATAGTTATATATAATGAGGTGTTAAGTATAATGAACAATTTAACGAAACCAAGTGACAATTAGTTCGATTTCTTTCTTAGAAGATCGGCAGAATTTACGTTTGCAAAATTCGTTATTTATCGGAAGATTATAATGTACGTTATTACGTAAAGTTTTACGATCTGTTAAAAAAAATATACACAGAAACCAAATTTCTTTCTCTAAATTGAAAACATAGGGCTGCGCCTCTATTCCAGTTGAATAATGAAACAAACGATACAGGCAATTTAGTACGAAACAATCGTATAATTGTTATTGTCGTTCAGAAAAGATTGCTGCGAATTTGTTCGTTTCTTGTAATGTATACGAATGATCGAATCAATGGAAAACGATCCATCTGTCACACGTTATTTCTATAATTGTCGTATTATTTCGTAAGGAAGAAGACAATCGCTTCGTCTGGTCCTGTCGACGAGCCTCGATCGCCACATTCACTCCTCGGTTCGTTCTTTCTCGTTTGCTCCGAATACCCGCAGAACACACAAACACACGCACACGCACACACATACATGTAAGTACATACGCTGAAAGACACGTACACAGATACACAGAGGAACGTACGAGACAACACGAGCAATGCAGTGTTCAAATACCTTGAAAGCCACCCTGTAGATCGGAATCTCGCATAGTACTAAACAGATTGTATAACACTTAACTAAGCTTTCCGTAACGATAAATACATAAAATGAGCGAAAGGGAAGGAGAGGAAGAGCGAGCGCGCGAGAATTAGTGAGAAAGGAAGAATGAGAAATGGTGAGATAGAAGGGAGAAAATGTATACGAATGAACGAAAATAACGATAAATAAGGGAAGAATAGAACGAGAGAGAGAGAGAGAGAGAGAGAGAGAGAGAGAGAGAGAGAGAGAGAGAGTGAAATAACACACGCGCAAAGAGTGGAAGATTGAGACGAGAGGAACCTACGAATTGTTATGTTTTCTACAGTAACGTTTGTACCGACTTACAACAATATTTGTACAATATACGATAATGGAAAAAATGAAGTTACGTACCTATACAATATAGGTTACCCAGATGCAATAACTTTTTTAAACGGTATTTAAATGAAGTAAAAAAAAAAAAAAAAAAAAAGGAAGAAAGAGAAAAACCAGAAGCCGGGATATTTTTCATACTTGTAACGAAGTCAGGCGGGCGATCCGTGCGCCACAATGCCGGAAGCCCGCGTGATGCCACATCGTTTCGTTTTGTGTGCCAACCAAGAGATTTTAGATTTTTTGCTTTGCAGATGATGTGTGACACGCGCGCGCGACCCGCGTCCCCGAATCTCTCGGTCGCGAACTTACAGATCGATCGACGCCCATTGCCGTTTCGAAAAAATGAACAAAAATGAGAACAGAGAGTGAGAGAAAGAGAGAGAGAGAGAGAGAGAGAGAGAGAGAACATATAGAATGGAAAAATGGAAAAAAAAAAAACTAATAATACGAAGAAACCCTACATTCCAGCACTTACACCTCGACACCCAGCACTGACGTCCAGATCGCTTGATTTAATCGAGTAAACGCTAGTGATTAGAGACCAGATAACGTGACATTGTTACGAGAGAAGTAATGCGCGTAGCTAGTTTGCCTCGGTCGCCTCCGTTTTTTACGAACCACTCGAACGAACGAACCCGCGCCAGAAGTTAGGCTTCGCGCGAGACGCTGCGTCGTTCGCGAAACCAAAATGAAATTCTTCAACAGACGGCAGAATTCGCTCGTTGAACAATCAAGCATGATTTTTAGAAGCGTTGCAGGTTTGCGGGAATCTTGAGAGTGAGTCTAGCGATGATTTTTGGAATATGCGGGGGAAAGATCAAAGTGATAAGATATCCTTAATCGTCGATATGATTGTTCGTTAAGGTCGTTGGTTAAGGCTGTTCGAATCGATCAATCTCGTACTCTGTTGCGAGACGATAGTTTTCAGACGTTTCCTTGTCTAGTTGAACGTATGGAGATCGAGCGTGCGTAATACTATTCGTAGTTAACCGAGGCGATGCGATGCATGTGTCGTCATCTAACAGTTAGTGACTCACCATACTCGTATGCTATTTTCTGTACGTTATTAAAACATTAATTACGAGCTATTACGATTATGCATATATGGCAGATGTTTTCAAGAATCTGTTATAGTTCAATAATTATAACAGTCGAATACGCGAAAACATGTTGACCTCCGCTGAATGAAATGCCGAATTAAAAAAAGTAACCATCAAGATTCAAATTCACGATCGACGAAGCAATTACGAATAGTATTCTCTACACAGGTAAAAGAAGCCTTTAATTTTCATATTTCGATAAATTGCCCACCTGCGTTACTTTCGAAGAGATCGAACGTTAATTCTCTCTCGATATTTCACTTCGCAAAAGCCTTAACTCGAATTCCATCGAACAAAGCCGACTAGCGATGTCAGTAATTTTTCGCATCGCTGCCACATCGTCTCCCGCAAATTCGCCTGCAGCCTACAAAATTGCCTAACAAAACGCACAACGATCTAAGATCATGCAAGGGGCCATTATTGGAGCACGTACATCTTTGGAAAGAAACATCGAAAGAGGTCACGAAGACGGAAACAAGATGTTTAAAGGATTTATCTGGACGTACGTGTTCCGATTCGTTCGCAAGCCGGTTGACAAGTTCTTTTTCCGCGTGAACGTTTCTCGAGACGTGAAAAGCACACGAGCTGTGTCACGTACGGTGTACGTCAATGTTCGAACGAGTAATCTTCGCCCCATCGTGCGCGATTAAAATTTTATCCGCGTGCCTGTGTGACGTAAAAGTCGAATTCTCGAAGAACGGAATCTCCATTATGAAATAATACGTAGTCGTCGTGACACGAACACAATTTTCGCGCGAATCGGCTGAAATTGCTTCTTAATGCTTAACTTCGGTGGTATCGTATAACGTTCGATATACGTACGGAAGTTTCTTCGATAAGTAACACGTTGACTGCAGCACCGGGCAAAGTTTATGCGTTCAGCCATAGCGAGTGAAGTGCTTTCGCTTGTTTCAGGCAGATTCATTGTAATACGCATATATAATACGTAACCTTTTAAAAAATGAAATTGTTCGAGCGCTTTATGCCGCATTTAGTGCTTTACGTTGTTACAGGCACGTTAAGCGTATCGAAAATTTTACAGATGCGATTGTTCGTTTCGTTCGATTCACGACAGTCGACGTGTTAATTTTAACGTTATTGTTTGATACCTTTAAATTTCGTTTATGCAGAACGAGTAGCTGGTGCTGCGTCGAAATTTTCACGAAATTTCTTCTCGCGTGACCAGTAAGATTCGTCGCGTCTATCACATCTCGTGTTCCTTTTTTTCTTTTCTTTTTTTTTTCTGAGAATTTAATTAAGTAATGCGTCTTAGAGTAAAGCTAATAGTCTTCGCTAGAAAAGATTAGTCGCGAAAGAAAGAAAGCTAGTCCCAAAATTACATGTTTAAATAATATTTAAATAATTCTGTTCTTTATTATCCATCAGTTTCGTATTTTTCATTCGAAATATAATTGGTGATACTAGCTTCGTAACTTATCCGAGTGAAACTTTATCCACTGACTAGATAGCACCTAAAAAAAAGAAGAAGAAGAAGAAAGATCGTAAGACAAGGAGTTAGAAACCAACATTGATTCCGTGACTGCAATCGACTATCGTAATCGACCATTGGATCCAACAATCGCAAGCAATTATTACTATGAATTTCGTATTTTTCAATACGGTATCCGTCATACTCGTTCCACAAGTTGAGTACCACCCAGTACGCAGACAAAGTATCGCGTGATGTGCCTAGAAACACTCTAGCGCGACCTTGCTGATCTTAGATATTATGCGCCGCGATAGGACACGTACATGAATTATCGGGGCACGATCATCGCTACGTTCGTAGACAAGGAACAGGTAACGCGAACGAATCGACGCGTCTCGTTTTCGCATTTCGCTCCTCTGCTGACGGTCGTCTCGAGGCAACGGTTCGATCGACGCAACGATCAAACGGACGCGACACGACCGCCATGTACGTCGTTCGTTGTCTCGATCGACCGTAATATCTCGTAGCGAATCTTCGGGATATCTCGACGATGGGAACCAGCCAGAGGATAGAGATAAATAAAGGGAACACGAAAGAAGAAGAAACGGGAAAGAAAAATAGAAATGGTGCTCCGAAAGCTTATGCGTCTTTCTGGCGTTCGTTGTACTCGCGATTCCCGCCGTTCTATCGTCTCCGGATGTTAAAAGGTAAAAAATGAAGAGAAGCAAGCATGGCGAAGGTGAGAAACGTAATCTGTACGCGTTGTTGGCAAGTTTTTAGATGGCTCCTCGAGCGAGCGAGCAGGATCGATATAAATGAGTGGAAAGGAGAAAGAGAACGAAAAGAAACATACAACACACGTGTGTACACAGAGAAAATCGCTAAAGAAAGGAAAGTCTCGTGCGCACACAGATCATACCGCCGCTCACGAGAACACACAGTGTCCATCGGTTGCTCGAAGACGCGTTCGAGCTGCGATTCCGATGATAAAATAGAAAACGACGAGTCTTTTCTTTTTGGAATATAAGAATCGCGCGAACGAAAGGTTTCTAATTTTGAGCTGTTAATAGCGAAGATTTTCGCGCGAATAGAAAACAGACGCGGAACTTGTCGCTTCCGATGGAACTTGTCGGTCGCAGCTTGTGCGTGTTTCAACGCGAAGGAAATGTGCGCGTAATGGTTTAAGATTCTTTGAGAAAAGAGAAACTAAGACAAGAGGAAAAGTGACGTTCGAGGCGACAGGTTGTACACGTGTATAACACGATTATAATTACCAGGATCTCTCGACGTTTGAGGAAATGAAATCGGAGAGAAAGACTTGTCCGTAACAAACTTCACCACGTTGACACGCGTTCTTGATCATTATGGGTACTACGCCTTGTTTCGTGTAAAATGACGTTTTGTTTCGGTTCTTAGGCGAACGAATGCATATCATAGTTGTAAATTAACGATTTGTGAAATAAAAGCTGCAAACTGTTTGTGTTAACAATAGGTCATTGAACCTTGATGTCTTTTTTTGGGGGGATAATTCACACCTGCCCGTTTCTTTCGTCGTAGAATAGCTTCTTATCGCTTGCTCCTTTTTGATGTTTTTCTCCTTGCGGTGGTTTGCTTTCGATTTTCGTTCTCTAACGTTCGTCGTTGTTTAACTCCTTGCCTCGCATCATACTTTCTATGAAATTTACAATGCAGTTTATGAACCAGTTACGAAAAAGAGAACACGTTAGGAATGAAAATTATCAAAACGAATAAATAGTAAGTTAATGGTTGGGCGAGGAGTTAACTAGAAATACACACCGATTGTCCTTAATTTCCTATTATTTCTATATTTGATTCGAACATGTTTAACAAACGTTAAGATTATTACGTATTATGCTATTACTTCGGTGTCTGTGTCAGAGGCGATGAAACGAAGAAATAACTCACGTACTAAATATACAGAAATGATATTGGTAAGTTTGCCTTATTTTGAAACTAATCTTTTATCTATTCTTATAATATATATTAATACTGCATGCCTATCTATATTTCTATCTAAATTTTAGCTTGCATCTCAATATGTGCTGGTATACATATACACGTATTCGTTACAGTTACATGCGTATCGATCGATTGCTATTCGGAATATACAATTAAAGTAAAAGATAGAAGAAACACGATCAATATGGTTTCATGTGAATCATATACTTGACTCGGAATCGAAACCCTGACCCGGTAATGTAGATTCATAGATGATCACGATAATTTAGATTAGATTCGACTCGGATTGTGTAATTTTTATTTCTATCCTACATCTCACGTTACAAAGTCTACCGGTGTTCTTCGTCGCGTAAAATATACAATACATATAAAGTAGCATGAAATTAAATAAAATCGAATATCGTCATCCACGCGATGAAACGATATCGACTGAAAACTGACTCGTCGTTTCTACAAACTGTCATCTTAACAAACTTCTGCTATCCACGGTCCATAAAACCGCTTCGTTTCTCGCTCAACTCTAAAATCTACCTTCGTCCTTTGATCCACCAATCGTAAGAAAAACGTCTCACATCCACGTCGCTGTATACACGAATCAAGCCCAGCCGAATTCCATCTAACAGACCACGATCATTTCAGGTGTCGCTGGCCCTCGGTTTGGAAGCAGGAGGTTGGGGTGCCCTGGTGGAACGCACGAGTGGCGGCGGCGGAAGCGGTTCCCTGCTAGGTCACGGCGGTTTCGCCGGTCTGGCGGGGTTGGCGCGTCGCTGCGGCGTCTGTCTGGCTACGTTTCCTTCCGCCTGGTTGCTGGAACGGCACGCGTTGCTTCAACACGCCGGCCAGGCTAGCGACGACAAACCATTCACCTGCGAGCAATGCGGCCAACGCTACCGTTACCGATCCGCTTACGTGAAACACCGGGAACAAAACCACCGGGCCCGCCTACCGGCAGATAAGCTTTTCACCTGCGACGTCTGCGGCATGCAGTTCAGGTACCTAAAGTCCTTCAAGAAGCACCGACTCAACCATGCGTTGGAACGATTGCAACGAGCTCCGGAGCCTCAGAGCAGCGCGATGACGGTGTCCGCGGCTGCAGAGAGGAGCGACCAGGTGTCCAGCACCGGAGAACCATCGCAGGTGGAGACAGGCAGCGATACCACTACCAATCCAGGTGAGGAGGAGACGCGGGCAACCTTCAATGAAAATGCTCGCGAAGAGAGCATCTCTGAGACAGCCAGCGTGCAGGAGAATCCTGGCGAGGCTGTGGAGGTTCAGATGACCGGCGCTCCTACGGGAAACAGCAGATCAGCCGGTGGTACCAGCGAGGTTGGCGACGCCGATGACAACGCCGTGGACGACGATCGTTCCGAACACACGGATCCTGTGATCAGCCTGGCTCGTAGCAGTCACGAGGTTGACAGGCGCGAACGTCGCTTCGCCTGCCCCTTTTGCGGTAAGTGCGTCCGTTCGAAGGAGAACCTGAAGCTCCACGTACGTAAGCACACCGGCGAACGACCGTTCGTCTGTCTCTTCTGCGGACGCGCGTTCGGCGGAAAAAGCGACCTTACCAGGCATCTTCGTATCCATACCGGAGAGAGGCCGTACCACTGCGAAATGTGCGGCAAATGCTTCGCCAGGGCGGATTATTTGTCCAAGCATCTCACCACCCATATACATCAACGCTAAACTGCGTGGATTGTACGGACGTTCTTGTCACTTGCTGCGGCCTCTTCTAGTTCTGGTGTTTAGAGATTCTGTGACAGCGAGAAGGGTTGTTCTAAGATCGAATCGACTCCTCCAAGTACGCGATCGCCACAAAGATTGTTCGACGTTGCAAGATTTTCTTTAGGTAATAGCTAATCGTGGCGATTCTTGCTTTACGCGCACCGCTTCAGGGACCGACAGCGAACCACTACTTGTATACAACGATCGTAGAAGAACGAGTTATTTTACCGCGATGCTTGCGTGTTGTGTATCGTTAAACGCGTTTGTCACACGCCGTGGAGCACCCTTTTCGTGTCACAGATACTCGACGAGACGAGACAACGACGCGAGAGAAATAACGAAACTGCACTCATATAGAGAATTCGCCCGATCATCGAGTAGAAGATCGTAAGAAGGGGCGAGCAGACAAGTGATAGAACGTCAACGTACGCGAAGGTAGTTTTCGAAGGTTCGTCCACGCGAGATGTACGCTCTTCTCAGAGTCGAAACGAGAGGAATTCTGGCGTGAAGCTTCGGAGGATGCGGAAGATCAGCGTATTTTTAAGATAACGTTAAACTACGCTTCGTAAACTTCGCGTCTTTGGATGCATTTTTCGGGGCTCGTTGAACTTGCGATTTTTTTTTCACGAGTTCTGTCCTCTCTCTGGTGCGTAATCGAAGAAAAGGAAGATCCGAGAAACGTCTAGAGCGCGATAAGAAGAGGAAGGAGAACCACGTATCCATCCAGCCATTTGCCCATCGAGACGAGTCAATTACAGAAAAAGGGTGGAAATGAAGAAATCGTCGACGACGATGGCTGTACATGCGTGATTGTAACCTTATCACGAACGATCGTGTAAGAGAATAGAAGAACGAAGTGAACGAAGAAAAACGAAAGTGCAAGAAGGTGGAAGATTTCCACGTAACGTTAGTGAGACTAATTTGTGATAAAGGATTCGAAACCAAAGAACGCGACGGACGTCGACAATGACGGCTCGTTTTTGTTGTCTTCTTCGTCTTCGTGCACCACCGACGAGCGATCTACTCGTTTACGTAATAGCTGTCAGCGTAATCGATGCGATTTTTATACAGTGCACGCGATAACGATCATTCTTCCGTATGCCACGCAGTCGAGGACACGTCGCGACTCCTGGTTGGGCGGGAAGTATCTCCTGAATGGAAATCTAGTGGAAAAATATGTAACGTCTGCTATAACGTTTATGATTGATATATTGGCCTCGATTCCGTGACAATTTAACATGAAAAATGTGAGCCTTTTGATCAAAATTTTTTTTTTTTACGAAACTTTATCGTAGGAAAGTTCAAAAAAACGAACACCATGCAAGATTTTCCTTATATTTACGAAGCATTAGGTGCAATTGGATTTTTCAAGTTGTTTTAACCCTTGAAATATTGTCACGATTTCACTCTCAAGTAATACGTGACACGAGTATCCTGAAAATCTTTCGATCAGTTCGAATTTTATAGTTGCGTATCTCGGAAGACGATTAATTGCTCTTTTTCTAAATTTCTCGGTCTTATTACCCGAATGTACGATAAGCATCCAATTTCTTAAAGAAACAAATGACACGCGTCTGTGAATGTTATTTATCGAGAGAGTAACATAAACGTAAATTTGAAGAAATAATATTCGTAACATCGACATGTTTCTCACCTTCTAATTCATGCGGTTGATCGTCGTGGCTTCCGAGCGACTCAATTATAACTTATAAGCGAAGGTTTAAATTTTTTATCGAGCCTGGAACTTCGCTAGAGAGTTAACATGCTTCTATTTCACTGTAACTAGTTAAGGGTAACTTGCTTTGCTCGCGTCCTTAGAGTTTCGTTCTTCTTATTCCATTAACCTAAAGAAATGCCGATATATGATAATGTTGCAGAAGAGTGGTACCTTTGGAATGGATTGAAATTTATCTTTATCGGAGAAAAATTCTAATTAACCTTCGATCAGTCTTACCGTGTCTCTTGGATTATTTCCGACTCGATCGCGTTTCTCAGTTGTTCGAAAATTCCCTAAATTCGAAGAAAATCTGTGAAAGAATCGTTATTAATTAAAAAATATCGAGGAGCATATATGTTTCAATCTAGAATTCTATTATTTGAATAAAAAATCGTAAATCGTGGCGAGAAGATAACGAGACGAACGAAATAAATTTAAATTTCTTATTTAGAAATATGCAACGATGGATACAAAAGACACGGTTTATACAATTCTAGGTGGTAGTTTAACAGGGATTGGACAAACTACTTAATTGTTTGACTGCAAGTATCGCGAAATATTGAATTTCAAGAATTAATTAACAAAAGGTGCGCTGGAAACATAATCCGCGTTATACGTGTAGCTCGAGATTATTCGTTACAAGTGGAGGATTCTCGCAGCAGCATCTCACGAGAAACAATCATGTTTGCTATTCTTCCTCTGAAATTAATTAGCCACTCTGCGTCTACAGCGCAGACTGCGAATATCACGAGTAGTTTCCTCCTTCACAATTCCACCTGAAATAGCGTGTGCTTGCGTCTTTATGTTTTCTATCCTTAAAACAAATAATAAAGACACGTCACACGTGGAAGGCGGAACGAGAGTGGTTAAACGAATACCGTAATATTTGCCAGTCGATTAATTACGAGAAAAAACAATTCAATTCGCGCTGTAATTATTTTCTTCATTTGTCCTGCAACTTGTTTCATTAACCAAACGAGGTATTCTATTGCGCAAGAATAGTTTAACTCAAGTACCATCGCGAGATACCAAATTTAAAAAATAATCGTTTAAAAAATAACGAAATGAAACCCTTCGTTTCTCAACCTGACAGTCAGATATTCTAAGGAATATCTTTCTCAACGAAATGCTAAATTTAACGAATAATCATCTAAAAAGTAATCAGTAAAACGTAAACTGCCACCTTTCAATCTCAAACAACATCGAACGTTCGATGCTGAAAGATTTAAAAAGTTTTGCAAAATACAAAAAAAAGGAAGAATAAATTAAACGCAACAATCGATCAACACGATGATTCGAAATATTCCAAAGAATACCATTCTCTGTGATCAATCGATCTATCGAACTACGTACCTATAATACAGAGATGAAAAGATGGCAAAAGGAATGGGGATTTGATGAACCGAACGTGTCACATATGCAAATAGGACCGCGTACGTAACAACGCGTAACGATGAGCGACAGGGAGCGATACTTACTTCCTTTGCCCCTGTGCTATGCCGCTAGTCATTTTTCTGGCTCTGCGCAACGGTATCTATGTATTGATCGTAACTGTTGCCGCCGGTGGTCAAAAGACGTTGCATACAATTGAAAGAAACGATAGACTTTAGGTCCAAAGGACGCAGCGACGCGTTCAACGTTAGCATGGATGCGAAGGATAGGCGCGAATCATGCCAGGCCCTTCTCGAAAGCGTTGCCGGTGCCTTGGAAAGCCAACCGTGTATCCTTTTTAAACCTAGCGATCTAGCAATAAAGCGTGTGTTTTCCGTTGTTAGCCGTCACGCAAGTAGAAAAAAAAAAAAAAACCCGACCAGGACACCGTGTATTATCGCACGGTCTCCGCGGTCCTTCCAGAAACCTCTTCTTAGCCAATTGTGTCCATTTTGCTGTTTACGTGTATATATATATGTATGTCCCTGATACGTGTACGCATATATATACATACACATGCATACCATATACATACATATACACATCGATGAAACGATAGATCGTCCAGAATCCACATATGCGCGAGCGCAGAAACGAGAGTGCCGGCTCATTCTCTTGGGACCTGGTCTCGCAAGCGAGTTCCCGTCGTCGTTCCACTCGTTTCCGTAATTCCGAGGGTTCCCAGCGTTCAACGTATATATATATATATGTGTGTGTGTGTGTGTGTATACATATATACATACATATATATATATACACATACATATACAAACAACGCTACTCGAATCCTCGAGGATCGCCGAAAATACACTTACACTTGTTAGTCGTTCGTATAGCGTTCGCTCGTCTCCCATCGGACGCTGGATAGCTGTCGATCGCGAGATCGACCAACAACTTCCGTCCGGTTCCCTGACCGGGGTTTTGCGACCGAATTTGAACCTCTCGTCGCGCCTTAACTATTCACAAGGCTACGATATCTGTTCGCCTGGTGAACAGGCTACGGAGAGAGAGAGAGAGAGAGAGAGAGAGAGAGAGAGAGAGGGGGAGAGAGAGAGGATGGAACGTCGACGATGGAGACGTCCACCGGTGGGAACGAAGATCGATCACTTGGACGGATGGTAAATTATTCGACGCGTTATTCCGTCTTCTAAAATAGACATTAAATTAAGGATAAGTAATGAGATCTACAGCGATCGTTGTTGCAAACGTGCCGTCCCAGTGCCAATGTCTCGTTTACTTTTCGTGAAAGTTACCGCATAGCTTGCGTCGATCTTTCGCCGTCTTGGTGATCGAGATCTGCTTTGAAGTAGCTGCGTGATATAGGAACGACGAGAGAACTTGTTTCGTTCGGTCGTGGACGGTTTGAGCTGTTTTTAACGACGCGGGATACTGCGATTGTTGCTTGTCCCCGGGAGAACGTGGGATATGATATAGCTGTGAAGGATGCGTAAACAGAAGGTTTCTATATTTTATTCTTGTACACAACTTGCCTCGTTTTAGCGAACGCTGTGATTTCGTGATCGTTGCTCAAACCTGAAACCGAGAGCGGAAATGCTGGGAGACTGATAGCTCTTTGCGTTCCATCCTAGCGAATTTAGAAGGCTTTGTCCTTTGTGATTTTCCGTTAGTCGAAGCTGTTACATATTCGTGCAACGATTATTTCTGAGTTACAACGTACGTATGATTTACACCGCGTGTTTTCGAATATTGACTAACTCTTAATGCTTGGACGCTTTTTTCTCTGTAAATAATTAAGAGAAATATTAACATCCTTGACTCTTTGCAAACATATTACCTTATGAAAATGCTTCTGACTTTGCAGCATATGAAGATATAATTCTGACACGAAGATAGACAAAGAAAGTATAACGTCGTAAAGAATAACTTTGTAATTCAGAAGTAATCAAATTGTAACAGCGTCAGTATTCATTTTCAACATCAGAATTTCTTAATCGCCATGTGTTAGCCGAATTAACGAATCGTTTGAACCAAGAAACCAAGGAACGTTAACCGATATTCTCTCTGTGGATTATTCGACTTTCGCCAAGTCGAACGCAAAGAGCGAAATCCCCGGATCGACCGCGGTTTCGTACCAAGTTCAAGTCGATCTTTCACCCGCATGGATCCCACGTGGCGGCGCACGTCGCTTCTGTAATTTCCGGGGACACGCGATTACGTCGCGCGTCTTTGCAGCCGCGAAAATGGGAAAAGAATGCGGCATCGGTTAACCAAAGAAAGTCTCGCGAGTCGGACCACGATGCACGAGGAACGACGTTAAGAAAGAAAAATGGAGGAGAAGTAAACCAGACTCGATTCTTGCGAGGCCAGTTTGCCCGAATTCCGTCAGAATTAACGTTTAGTCATTTAGCTAGTAATTTACGACGTACTTGCTGCTGTGTGTATCGCGCATTCGTGAAACGAAGTCGAATAACGAAGGTGCTATCTAAGAGAATAGAATGATCACGGCCCGGCAGCCAGGAACGACGAAGACAAAACGGCCGCTCGCGGGAACAAGGTGCCAAAGAAAAAGACTATAATAACGAATACTTACCTATTACAGGAAAGAGGCTCGTGTGTCAGACGAGGAACAGAGTCGATCTATAATAGAAATAACGGGGGAAAAAAGAAAGAAAGAAATTTCGATCCTCCGATTTCCCTGCGAGCGGGCTGGTCCGGCGCCGTGATGGCTCGGTTTAATCGATAAATTACGTATATTACATTATATTATATTATATTATATTATATTATATTATATTATATATATATATATAGTCGAGTCGATTAAAGGTGTAAGTTTTACAAGCGAATAATCATCGTCCCACGATGGACGAGTGAACGAAGGAAGGCGAGCATGTTAGGTTGACTTGAAAAAGTAAACCGGAAGGGAGAAACTATTAAAGAAGAGAAAATAAACGAACGAAGCAGATGTAAGGGAATAGAGAACATGTCCAACGAATGTCAACGAGTTTCAAACAAGCGAACAAATAAACAGAATTAAAGGAAACGAAGAAAAATAAGAACATTTGCGCGCGTAGGCAGAAAAGGGAAAAATAGAGGAAATTAAAAAGGAGCTACAAGGGAAAGGTAG
>JACXIV010000015.1:848214-1058996 GCA_014737475.1 Bombus confusus
AAAAAAAAAAAAAAAACAAAAAAAAGAAAGAAAAACGCGCCGCTCGACAGGACCGCGTATCGTGTCCGTCTCTCGCGCGTGATTAACGATCCAAGGATTAAGGAAAATAGTTCCATGACGCCTGATGCCTCTGTTAGCTTTTATACAGGCAGCCACGTCCGCCCGCTGCCGCTCCATTTCCACTGCACGCCAGATTTACTGCGTTATGGACGGCCGAGGGAAGCTGCAAATCGTTCTGTCACTGAAAGACCGACTGTGCTTGACGTTTCCTGCTCCGCCGTGGTACGACCGACCGTGCTTCGAGGATCGTTTTCTGTACGGCAGAAACTACCCCTTGCAATTCGCGATCGTGATCCTTACGTCATCCGATTACCTTCCTTTTTTTTTTCTTTACATATTTTTAATAGATTCGGAGGGTTTATGAATTTGCGAGTTTGCGAGTTTGCCGAATATTTGATAGATTAGGTGATCGTGTAACAGAGTTGGAATGGAGACTCGTTTAACTCTGGTCTGATCTTAACTCAAATCATTGATCGTAGGTTATTACGGTAACAGAGTCTGAGGATAATTTTAGGATATTTAATTTTAACGCTGTGTCGGCTACCAGTGCGTATCGATAAGATTTCACTGAGATTGAAATTCGTGTATTCTTCAAATATTTCGAGAATTCGTGATCATTTTAACGCCAGTTCCTTCGTTTACTTCTTAAGCTACACCGTTTGTGATGAGAACGATATTGTTTAATCTGTGATACCGGTATCTTGAATAAGAAAGTATTTTCTTGAATTTCGATAGATTCCGTAGATCTTCGATTCGAATATCGAACGATGGTTGTAACGATATTAGGATGAGAAACGAGTGATTTTGAAAAATTACTTGTGCAACGAATGCTATCTATAGGTATATTCTTTAAACTGTGATATCGATACCTTTAAACGATAAAAGAAATATTTATTTAGCGTACTAGTGTCGTTCAGTCTGCAATGACGAACGAATATTTAGATCAGTTTAGTCTGTATAGCTTGAAAGATGAGTTTCATATCCGGTAGCATTATTTTATCTTCGTCATCTCCTTTATTTCCATCCGTCCTTTTAAACGGTATGGGAATGAACGTGTTGGAGTTATGATTACAAAAGTCGAAACACAAGACGTGTTATATTAGCAAATATTTTCAACAGATACTCGTGCAAATATTTAGACAGCTAGAATTTGGTATGGAAATATATATAGTAATAATAACGGGAAATAAATGAAACGTGCTAAGGAAACAGCTCGAAAATCGTCCGATAAAACGAACATCCCGATCGCGTGTTTCATTTTTGTCGAGATAGAACATTATAAAACGAATAGGAGCATTTCTATTGGATAATTATTATCGGATTTGTTGTTAAATTTACAGCGTGCGGATTGTTATGCATTTGTGGGAAGATTTAAAGACGAGAGCGTGAAGATGCACGGAATGCAAATAATCTGAAAAAATATATAAAATCGTCGAAATACGACGCTCGATCGTAATACTTAATAGACATTTCTTTAAGCTGTATTCAATTTAAGTTAAGCGTATTTATAAAAATACGAACTCGCATAAAAATCCGCAGTCTTCTGATTTATATTCAAAATTGCTCGATACGAATTTCCGATAAACTTGGTATTACAATAGTGCCAAATATTTCAATGAAATGGAACGTTAGATATTAAAGGAAATAGCAATTATGCTATTCGGTCATCCATACGTAAAATGATAAGAAATTGCATTTATCATCTTAGTTAAAAGCTTAACACGAACACCATTATGCATTAGATAGCGTGTTCAGAAAACTTATCAACGAATGCAGAAAAGATCTATGTCTTTATCTTTACATTAATCACGTTCGTTTTCTCTTATTAACTTGATTAACTGAATTGCTTTTTCTCTTCTTGCATACAGATTGGTCTTAGAATAACAAGTACTTTACATTATTAATTTCGAGAAAATTCTTCTCGCGAATATCTTTTAACGATCAACGCGTGATAATTGAATCTATTTTAAATATTTACTATTTACTATTTAATTATATTACGATTGCGAAATACGTTTCACATGATCAATTCGATTTCGTCGACTAATTTGATACTTGCATAACTATTATAATTACGTTTGATATTGATTGACAACGAACGATATATATATATATATATATATATATCTTTTACAAGCACAATCTGTAATAACGACATACGCAACAGTGATAATATTTTATAACGATTACTATTACATATGTGATATCGAAATATCGACTCGAATTTTAGCTAGCTTTTATTATCGAGGTACTAAGTAAACGTTTGATTTACTGTGATAACATGATAGATAGTATCAAATAATACCAGAACAAAGGGGTCGTACGAGAATTTTTACAAGAATTTAATTCACCAACTATGAAAGCAATTTTCAAATTTAAAAACACGCGTATCACCTTTGTATCCTTGCACGATAGACGCAAGATCGCACGTTATACGAGAAATAACACATTGTGTACCGGAGTTGTATATTTTTCAAATAATGCATATTTCCAGGAATTTTTAATACAAATTTTACGCATTTTATTCATTTAAAAATGAATTTCTTCACTTTACTGCTCACATATTTCCATGCAACTTATGTAAATATAAATGTCACGTGTGATTATTTAACGCTTCTTTCGAATATGATCAAATATTTAAAGTAAACTGAATGCTTTGATGAGATAGGACATCGCATCGTTTGTAGATATATAATTGATGGAAGCGATATAGCGAGGTTATCAAACAGTTCAGATGTTAAAGTTTACGTGTTTCAGAAGCAAACGCAGCAGAACGTACGAGAAGATACGTCACAGCTCATAATTACTTCTCTCTTTGTAAAATATATTTAAAAACGTACTGTGTGTCGTATAATTTTAAAAAGATAAATCATTTGTTATCGTGCACAGGTACCATGCAGAAATTTTTAACGACGACTGTCCAATAAGTTTACGAATTTTACAAAAGACAACACGAAACGTATTTTCATTATATAACTCGTCTCTCGTTTGCACAATGTGTTAATTTATAACCAGAAGCCGCGTGAAAATTTCGATCATAGTCAAACTACTTACTATCCTTTCGACTTTAGTTAATAAAGTTTAATTATACTCGTTCGAGCCTATTCGTAATATTTAAGTGGAATAGAGAAGGAAAGATGCAGCTGGCGAAAGCGTTTGACCATTTATCACAGAAAACTTTTGTGTTCTATTGTATGTATTACGCAAAACGTGTTGAAATTTCATTCGCTCTATAACGAGACACAGCAATCACGGTTATATCGATAAAATTTGAAACCAGCTTGAAAAATGCAGATATTACGAAACGCTTACTCTAAACATATATTTGGTAAAAAATTAGCACGCAGCATGGGTAGATGTCTTAAGCGTATAATAAACATTAAAAAGAATTGTCCGTTTAAATATTTTTATCGTCTCTGCGCGTACTTGTACCAAATATGTATCTTGCAACTTCTATTCGCGTTTGCACATCTGTTTCAAACTCGACCGATATAATCATGACGCTGGAATCTCTTCGTAGCGCCAATGAAATTTTAAAATATTGCGTGTAACGCACACGATATATATCTAACAGGTTTCTATAAATGTTGGAATACTTTCGCCAGCCACTGTGGATGAAACTCGATCACAGTTGTGTTTCTATCGAGTGAATCGATAACGAAAACTAGTCCTTTGACCGGGGGAGAATCAAAGGGCGAAAGTCGCCTCGCGCTCTTCCAATTTGCCAAATCACAAAGTTAAAATCGTCAACCGTGCTCTAGTCGAGGTTTCGCGGCCCGTCCGAATTACGAGAGCGGTTTTTTTTCGCCGGTCTCTCCACTCGACCTAGAAAACAAAAACCCACAAAGATTCTTCCGATAACTCCTCTGTGACGGCGCGGTAAAATCTTCATATCCCGCGGAAAAAACATTCCCGCGGGACCGTGTGTCCGGCAAAAGAGGAACGAGAAAAACAGATGTCACGGAGAAGAGGACGAGCCACGCGTTGTCACGTTTTTCAGAGACGCGGAAACTTCCGGTTTTACACTGTTACGCTAGAAATTTCATGTATTCTTTCTGCGCGGCGTAGTAATTCTACGGGGATCGTCGATTTACACTTTCGAAAGTCTGCTTTTTCTGTTTTCCATCAGCTTGTAGGGAAAATATTGGTAATAGTTCAACTGAGAATATGTTTATGCATTTATGGGAAATTTAACGCTACTGTATAAAACTATCGACGAGTAAGGGATAAATCTCGTAACTAGTGAAATTTTAACGAAACATGTACGAAGGAATGATATAGTGCAGGAAGAAAATCGTCAAAAATGTCGAAGATCGTATGGGAAGAATCGTATGATAAGTCAAGTTTCGTTAATCTCCCGACCTTTATGTCGTTTGATGGTTAAGAAAAAGAATTTGAATACGAGACGGATAAAAGGGGGAGAAAGGAGAGAATGGGAAGGTTTCAATTTTCGTAAGTTTGCAGCATTTTTGCTTCTGTTCTATGAAAATCAAACGTCCGCGCGTTTTTATTCTCAAAATACGATTGTTCGGAAAATAGGACAGCAACTGTTCAGGAAATATGTTAAGCGTAAAATTAAAATTCAGTAGAACCATTAGATCCAGGAAAAACGTATAGTCGAAATCAGTTTCACTTTTATAGTCTTTACGAACAAAATATAACGTTGAAATAATTTATCTGCGTTAATATCAGCGAGTCTGATGTAATAATTATTTCCGATCTTGAAATTTTAACTTTTAGATCGATACGCTCAGTTTTTGGATACTTTCGTAGTAATAATATCGTTTTGCTTTATTCATACCTATCAACGATGCCTCTGATTCGGAACAGTCCGATTTCATCGAATACGTTCGATGCGCCGATTTTTTAACAAAGAAAATAAAGCTAGCTCTTGTTCTGTTCTTGAAAAAATGATCACGAAGTATTGACACCGCGTCGAGCCAAAAATTTTCACGAATAGAAGCAAAAACAGACACTCGACACGCCCCGTTGTGAAATGCCATCAATCTTTCCATTGACAGTGTTATATCCAACCGAATGTCTCGTAGTTCGAGTTTCCCATGCCAAAAGAGGCTCATGAATATCCATCGTCTAGGTGAAATTTAGGTTCCCTAATTCCATTTCATCTCACTTTTCCTTCGATCAAACGTTACGTAATATCGTTGGAATTATTTCAAAATAGACGCGCATGGATAAAGTTTTCCAAATGGAATCTCCAGACTTTTCACAATTCTCTTCGATGAATCGTCATTATCCTCGTATCCTTCGTACAAAAGAGGATCCTTTTTCTTGATCTTTCTACTCTAACGAATTATGGATTCCTACGTTTACGATTTGCTCTACCGCCATTCTCGAATTTTTATATTTTAATCTTCGTCCTACTACAGTCTCATCTACGAGCACTCGTAATGTCCCAATCGTAATATAGCAAATAATAATAATTCGTTCGTATTTTGTTGAAACTTGGGATACTACTGAATGTTAGAAAAACACGATTAAAGCGAGCTTCTGCTTTCACTACGACGAGCTAAAACACCAAAGTTAGTGCGTACGCCCACCATTCTAAATAATTTAAACTTCCTTCGTTTAAACTTCCTGTCGCTCCACCTCTAGCGTCGAATTCTATTCGCCGTCACGAGTAAGCCGGTCTTTCTTCCTATTTACCGCACGATCCTCAGCGGCCTCCGCCAAACTCCAATCGCAGAAAGAAAACCAAAGACCACCTATCTCTATTCTGTGCTAACTTCCCATCAAACTACCAATACACGTTGTTATCGCGACAAACAGCGCGAGTCTCACGATCCTTTACCATCTGCCTTCCGCTACCGAAGCGGAAGTTGCTTCGATATGAAGAAATAACGCGGTAATGCGATTTTTGCCAAACTTCGGTTGCGACAAGAAGACGAAAAACCACCTATTTCTATTTTACGACTGCAACTTCCAGATTTACTTTCCGACGTTGTGCGTCGCCTTCGCACCGATGATTACCACGAGAAACGCGAGAAGTCCACGATCCTCGCCACCTTCCTTTAACGCGACTCCCACCAAACTTCGATTCCGAAAGGAAGACGAAAAGCCAGCTACCTCTGCTGTTCGCCAGTTTCCAAATTTCCTCTATACCGCGCTGTCGATCGAGCCACCGCCATCGACGAACCTTACCACGAGAAACCTTAAAAGTCCACGAAGCTGGCGATCTTCCTTTCGCCGAAGCAGGGTTGGTCGAGCGAGGTCGCATCGATATCGCGAAATAATGCATCGGATCCTCGTTTTAAGTTCGCTCCGAACTTACGACTGCGATTCCACGAATCAATTAATCGTGACGCGGTGCGCGTTCATGTGCAACTCTGCGTCAGTGTGCATAAAGAGGCAGAGAGAGAGAGAGAGAGGGAGAGAGAGAGAGAGAGGGAGAGAGAATAAGGTAATAGAGAAGGAAGAGGGGAAGAGGAGGGCAGACCAAGCGGAGTACGAAACGCAGGCCAAGTGGAAAGAGGGAAAGAGCGCGATAGACCGAGCGTGTGACTCCGCATCACGTTAGTTCGCGTGATAGCCAACCGTCTTTCAATCGAAGTCGGTAAAACGTACCTCCGAAATGTGCACGGCATAATATATTCAACGCGATTGTGTGTCCCGGCACAAAGGGATCGCGAGTAAAACGGAATGGAGCAAAGCTGGGTTTTCCAGGGGCGCGCGAGCGCGCGTATGGCCTCGGCACGGTTCCCGAGCCCAATGGGGTGGGGCGAAGCTGGTTTTTCCGTCATACGTCCACTAACGAATATATCCGCGTGATATTTTTTTATAATTTACCTACGAGTGATATTTATATTTACGGATATATTTACGTCAAGCGATCCGTCTATTTCATGGCCTATACGTGAACAATGTGCGAGGGAGGAAATCGGGGGTGGTGAGAAGGAACACGGGAACCGCTAGTCGAAAGCCTTCGCGCGATTTTTACGTATCTTGTCTAAGTACGTTGTTACGAGGTCGAAATTGCCAATATCTCGTATTTGATTTTCTTTCGTGTTTGCTATTTGCGTGTAGAAACACTGTTTGCAGATATTTGGATACGCTAACAATATTTGAGTTCGATCAGGGTGTACAGAGTAACGGTGAATCAACGATTAAAACTTACTCATTTCCGTTTTTCCAACAACCTCTATTGATTTAATTTTTTATTCAAATATACAAATATTTGCACTGCCTTCGCTGTATTTACGACTCTATTTGTTTCATTATTGAAATTTAACACGATGTTGAGATAATATTGACGAACCCGTTCGACTTTGACCGAAGTGTGCAAGTTGGCGTTGAATTAACGATCGGAAATTATTTATCTACCTTTTATAGAATCGTACTAATTGCATTTTTTTTTTTTTTTTAGGTCATTCGATTGCCTAAGAGACTGTATTCGGTATATTTATGTTTGAAGTTGTTTCGTCGTTGAAATTTAGCAGAAGCAAATAATATCGACACGCCTATTCGAATTCGAGCGAAATGTTCTCTCTGTTTTAGCGGAATCATTGCCGCGTATAAAATTGTTTTCGCGGTTGAAGTTTTCGACGACTTCGATAATATTACGAATTTAAGTATTTATTTATTCAGGAAGGCTTAATACCGTTCACTGTCGCGCATTACCGTATTCTGGCGAGCTGCAAAGCGAGCAAACACGTTAATGTTTGTTTCGCATTAAGCAGCGGTGTCGATAATTAACATGTTCGCTGCGATGCACACCATTGATGATGCATTATTGGCTTTTCGTGTACACACAGCCTGCTGTCTGTACACCATACCATGCGACGTTGCATGCGCACACAGTTCTTACTTCTTACGATCGAGATTTTCTTTCAGTAAATTACCATTTATTATTAACAATTTCTAGAGCATAACTTTCGAGAAACTTGAAACTCAATAGATATATACATATATATAACTGTACATTTGGTTTCGATCTTTATCAAGACATCGTTATTGTACAGTAAATTTACGATACGATTAGAACATAGAAACACGCGTTAAAGAATCGTGTAAGTAGATAGATGCTCGCACATACGAAACAAAATTTGTATTCCTTGATTTAAACAACTCGTCCGACTTTAAACGTGGATAAACCTTCGGACATTTAAGAAAGGATTTTTACTTCTTGTTAGACAACTTGTGGTACAGTTTCTAACAAGCGGCTGTCTTTTTCATTTTCGATCGTGGAAATACACGTGTCACTGAAGCGTATAAAGTCGGACACCACGTCTGGACCTCGAAACAACGTTAAGAGAACGCAGGCTTCGATCACGCGTATCAATTCGGATGCGGAAGAATTCGAAATTCCAGGCAATTGGTGGCGGACCGATGGATGATCACGTTCGAACTTAATCGCATTCGAAGTGAAACAGGCCGATTTAATCGGACGAAGAGTAACGTTAATTCCGTACATTGTCCTAGAACAAAGCAGCACCCATGGCCAGGCGTTATGGAATGGATTGGGCATTTTAAACCACGTTTAAAAATTATAGCTACCTATACAACACCAAGTAATATATATATATATGTATATATATATATATATAAATATATATATATATATATATACAAATTCTAATATATATATAAATATATATATATGACGATGATAATATTATATATATATATATATGAAAATATATTTAATGAATGTTCCTATATTTATACTATAAGTACGTACTAAGTGTATTATATTGATATTCGATGGCGGTTTCAGGTTTTTACCAAGCAACAACAAAATAAAAAATATTAAATGTCTGTTTAGATAGTAGCCGTACTATCGGATTAATTTAAACGAATCGGAAGAGAGTGAGAAAAATAACGAGGAAAAAGGGAGATAGGTAGAGAGAATGGGAAAGGCTAAAGAATTGAACGTGACGAAGAATGATATCGATGCAAACGATAGAGAAGGAATTAGACGAAGAGAAACGATATAAAATACGCGACGAGCACCGATCATTCGAGATTTCGAATCGATCGTCGTGTAATTTGCAGATTAGACGAACGTTAGAGGAAGAATGCTTGAAAGCGGGTTTGTGTGTGTTGGTGACGAGGCGAGGGTCTTCCTATACTGACTGAACGATCAGATGTGATATACGCATAAGGATTAATTAATAATTATTTACTCCAATCGTATATATATATATATATATGTAATTAATATTATTAATATGGTTATTATATACAAACATTATATCTATATATTGTGTATAGGTAGATAGGAACATATACAATGTTTTTAACTGGTTTATCTATGTTCCGAGGATATATGCTAAGTGTATTTAGGTAGGATGTTGTAAGAAGGTCTCTCGCCGTTAACGTTTAATCGATAGAGACCACGCAAGTGATTAAATCCGCGACGAACCGGTCCTCGCGACGAAAATACCACCGTTCCTCTGAATTATTTAACCATATATCGGTTTCTTATTCGGGTCTCGCAACCAGGAAGACAACGATTCTTTTAAAAGTTGCTCGGAAATAACTCGGAAATCCATTTAATGAAAATTTAACGATTTCGGAGATTTTAGAATTCCACGAAGCAGAACGGAAGGCAAGAAAATAGTTGATTTGAAATATTAATTTCACCTTTGACTTTCCTTCATTTTCGAATCTTCCGAAATTTATTGAATCTTTACGTATCTCTTTTTTTTTCATCATGAATTTCTAACGCACGTTCCATTCGTAAAACGAATTGGACAAGCAGAACGCGTTTCAAGTTTGTTTGTACGAAGAGTGTAAAGAAAATCGTAAGAAGGAAACTTATCAAATTCTTCGGATTACGTGCCGTTACATCGAAACACATTGACATCTTCGTCAATGCTTCCTTCAAAATTTTATGTTAAAACGTTACTCAGCCGTCCACCTAAGCGGCAAATACAATAACGCGATCGAACTCGAGCAACAGCATAAGATTACTAATATTAATTTACGTATGCATTCTCGGTTATCGATCACGTGCGAACAGAATCCAGCGCACAGTTCAATTTATAAAACACGCCATAAAATAGAATTTCAAACACCATGCTTCAAAGTATCATCGTCTTTCTACGAAAGTCAAAGTCGTGAAGATCTTCCGAGGCGAAAGCTGGCGTTTCGATCGCGTTTGCGAAGATCGTGTCGTTCGTGACGAGGACCAGTTCCTCGCGGAAGCACAGCGAACCGTGCCGGTTCATAGGGAAAAGAAAGAAGCAGAAACAATTGGGGAGTGTTTCGAGTTTATGCGTTCCGTGCAATAACAGTTTGCTCAATCCTCGGTGTCCGTCGGTCCGTCCGTACGGAACGACTACTCGTAGGTTTAAAACGAAGCATACATACACGACACAGATACAACGACAGCTCGCACACGCGGAGTATCACACATACGCACGCACGCACACACACACACACACACACACAAAAGGAAAACACACACGCACTCTCTCTCCCGGTACAAACACCCACCCACCCACACACACATACACGTGCGCGCGCTCGTGTAATTCGTGTATAGAGAACAGCAAAAGTAGTAGCTAGCTCGACTCGTTAACGTAGCCAGACAATTTTCGAACGTAATAGCCGGAAACGGAAACTTTAATCTCCTATTTCAAACCTTCCTTCGAGTCTCTCGATGTCTTTTCGGTGTCTATTCTAAAGAGATTTAAGCGAAAAAAAAAACAATTAATTAAATAGTACATATAAAAATATATAAATATAATAGATATAAATATAAATATGACAAGGATAAATGAAAACCCTGCGAACGATTTCAACGTTTAGCTTCGTCTGTGTAATAGTACGTACGATGTCTCGAAGAATAACGTGAGATTCAAGAAACACCAAAAAAAAGTAAAAAAAAAAAAAAGAAAAAAAGAAAAAAAGAAGGAGAGAATGGAGTAACGTATAAAAAAAAAGATACCTTGGAAGCCGTTCGCACGGCGTGGTTGCAAAACGTAACACATCCACGTTCCGACGAGGCGTGCGCGCGCGCGTGTACCATGGGCGCAGTAATGCTCGACTCTTCCGCCAAAGGTATACACAAAGTTTGTGAAGGCCGCCGGAAAGCTTCGTAAATCGAAACGTAGATGCAAAGGTGGCAGACGTTGCCGATCTTCTGACAACGACGGAAGCGGAAACGGTGCGCCGCGCGTGCACGCCACGGTTCCCGCGCTATTTCGGCAAAATTAATCGTAGATGTATCACTAAACCTTTTTCCTAATCTTCTCTAGACTTCTCGTTACCCTAGCAATAACGAACGACTACGGCTATCGCTGTTTCGCCCTCGAGAAGCGAACGTTCTTCCCGCTGCTGGAACTGTTTGTAAATCCATGGCACGAATGTCCGCCGCTTGGTCGTGTAATTTTGCTGAAATAGAGACACGTCCCGCTACTAATCCTGCCGCCGAGTAGAAAGGAGAAAAGAGAAAGAGAGGTGCGTGGAAGCGTAAAGTGTACGAGGATCCATGAGAAAAGGAGAAATTGAAAAGAGATGAAAGGCGACACGGGGGACGAAAGAAGAATCGTTTCGCCGTTCTCGGTGAGATTCGTTCGAGTAGTCCCGCCGAAATTTACGCTCGTCTCTGCCCCTTAAATCCGAGGCAACCCTCTACCGACCCGTCGATAAAACCCACCCCCGCCTTCACCCTTCTATGTCGAAGCTTTAACGAAAGTCGATTTTGCAATCACACTTAGCCGGTTCGCGAGGATGTTTGAGTAATACGGCGCGATCGAAAAAGAGCAAAGTGAACAAGTAAAAAAGAAAGAATGGAAGAAGACGAAGATGGGATGAATACACACACAACACATACACACATTTCGTGGCCGTACTGTCGTAATTGTTTGTCGTACCTACTGTTAGATATTAATGATTGTAACTTGTAATAATTAGCGTAATTTGACGAATTGAGGGGGGCGGCACGTGCGCCGCGGGCGAATACCAGAGGAGGAATTAGAAATTGGAAGGGCGCGACGTGGCGCACGTGGCCGTACCGCCCCTCCACGTGGATGTTAGAAATATTTTTCAACTTGTACTAAATGTGATAAACCGATGAATTGACAATGAGCAATCTAACTGTAATATATATATAAACATTATATTATATATATATTATATATATATTATAAATACGTGTCTGTCGTACAAGCCGTGAATAGGTTTTACCGTAAATAGTTACGTGTTAGCTTAATTGATTGATTGTACACGTGTCGAGCGAACGAACGACGTTTCTTTCTCTACGTAACGTACAAGCGACAAGCTTATAAGTAAAGAAAAAAAAAAAAAAAAGAAGAAAAATTCGAAAAAAAAGAGAAAGAAAGGGGTTGAAGAGAGAAACGCGTGGGAAGAAAAGAAAAAGAGGCGATAAGAGAGGAAACAGTGGTGATGATATCGCACGCCGTCTCGAAATCTGTCCACGAATTTTTCCAATGACGCTGGGCGCTGTCTTTCTAGATACGTGCCACGCTCGCTTCTTGGTTAATCGATTAATTAATTGATCAGGCAACTGGCCGGAACGGGCTGAACGAACTGCGGCCATGTCTTCTTTTCTATTTCAATTTAACCGTGTAACTCGATTACAAGTTTTCAATGAAATTATTCGTTACTTAAATTTATATCATGCACGCGCATAGTTGGCTAAATTGCCTTTATACGCCCAAGTTACGTGCAGGAAAATCGATGCGCGATGATAAGCTTGAGATTGAGTGTTGCTTAACAAATTTTTGTTGAATTTTCTAAATATTACTCGATTTTTGCCTGGACTAAATCTAATTTGGAACTCTGAGACGAGTTAACTTATCAATTTGAATCAGTTTTCTAAATTCAGGCTTATAAAACGTACCAAACGAGACATGTCAAAATGCCAGAGAATAACGATAATCGTGAGATTGATTCTGTTTCTAGTTAACACATTTCTGACCTCTTCCAGAATGGATTTATCAGACTCGGGAAAATTATTTAATTTTTTTTAATTTTCACTTATCAATACCAAGCCAGAAATAATATCGGAAAATATTTCTGAGTAAAATAACGTTCACCAAGTACACGACTATCGTGTTTTTTCTATCTTTTACTAACCACGCTTGGATTAAACAAGAATGAAAAATATACATTTAGTATGCACATTATAATTTATTATAATCCTGTCTAAAATTTTAGCGCCGATACACGCATTACGTCGGCATCCCTGAAGAGTTAAACAATTTCTATAATAGCATCTACATATTCAAACTTGCTTGCAACACGCCACCTTTTATCAACGAATTCGTGTTCTCTTCTTTTCCAACCTGTTAACAAAAATGTCGAGTAGGTACTAAAAACAAAATGAAAAAAGTATCGCGCGTGTTTTTCTTCGCGCCATTTCTTGCTAGACGCCAAAACTGGCAACAGGATGCCGTCAGCCCATTCACGGTAACCGCGTTCGATATATTACGTATGTATGTATAAATAGCCGTTGTGTGTGTGGTACAAAGCTGCGAGTCTCATCTGAATCCGATCCCATCGACCGCGAGATCGTCGATCATCACGGATCGGCGATCGATCGACCGACCAAGCTGACGGTACGACGACTACGAAGCGGCGTGTAAAATTTAATTCTAGCGTTACCATGAACCGCCAGTCACGGCGCCCCACGTCAATGGCACGCTTTAGAAGGAAGAAGAGAAAAAAAAACGGTGAAAAAAATAATGGGGGATAAAAAGTAACGTGTAAAGGGGGAGAGAAAAAAAAAAAAGAACTAATAATACATTATTACTGGTACATTATTATATACATTGTAACCAATTGTTGTCTACGATATAATGTTATTTTTCTAATTCATATTCAATTGTTATCGTTGAGAGCGAGAGGGAGAGAGAGGGTGAGAGAAAGCGTGAGAGAGACAAACACGAGGGCACACACGAGAATTTTAAGGGAAGAAAAAGCGAGAGAGAACGTAGCAGGCGGCCGCTGTGAGCGTAGATCCCGCACATCTTTGCACCTTTACTCCTGATGGTACTTCCGGTACGGCCGCCGTTCCTTCCGATCGTTCGTTTGCTGCGCGATCGTAACTTCATATCTCATTTTCTCTCTTTCTAGACCGGTCCTCGTAATTGCTAACATCCTTAGAGTCTGTACTGTTTGATTTTCCATTGTTTTTGTCCTGTGTTATTTTTGCCTTACATAATTAGTTTTGGAAATACATGGCTCTAAAGTATAGGTATTTGTCACTGTGGAATATTTCTTTATGAAAGGAAGATTAAAATTATTAAAATTTCTGTATTCGTGCGTTTTGTAATTTAGAAGCATTTTAAGGGCAATTTCATTGGCAAATATTGGAAATTTATAAATTAGCTTTATCGATTTATTGTTCGCGTTTTACAAGCCGAATCCGATACTTCTCGTCTATATAGACGCACACAGTTTCCTATTATTGTTATTTTAGCTTGAAAATCGATAGAAAAGTACACCACAGAGCGCAACATTTATACAGTCGAGTAGAACATTGCCAGAATAAACAACATAGCTTGACACAAGTCCGACCAATCGTAGTTTCCACTACTGGCAACCAATCTCTTAAAACAACATATAACAAGTCTAATCTTCTACGAATGATATCTATTCTCTTGCCACTTATTTGCTTTCGCCGTAATTGTAATTCAATCTTTCGTTCGGTGAACTATCGCGTATTCTTCGAGAAGAAAATACGAGCGGACAAAGATACGAAAGAAAAAGGCGAAGAAGAGATTCTATGAAAAATGATTTATTTATCGGGGCAAATGTCGTGCAGCAGAAACGACGATCGATGAATCGATGGCCGCTACAGACTAATTCATAGATCAGACCCTTCTCCTCTCCTTAACCCCTCATCTAGCCCTGAGCTTTCGTAGATGGATGATGCGAGGCGAAACAAAAGCGGTAGCGACGCGTAATTAGCAAAAGAATGCTAATGTCGGGCGGCGCGCTGGTCTGTGATAAAACCAAAAAAAAACTAAAAAAAAAAAAAAAAAAAAAAAAAAAAAAAAAAAAAAAAATAGAAAAAATGTGAAAAAAAAGAAACAAAACGTCGCGGGCGTGTATTGTATTTTTTGTAAGGCTCGTTCGTGCCAGATTTGTGATAGCCAAGTCCGCGGCATCCTCGATTAAATGGACGATGACGATGGGCCGGCGTGCCACCGGCGCGAGGGAAACAAAATGTCGATTAGACAGAGCGTTGGACGAAAGATGCACGGGGGATCGCTTGAGTTCTTTTAAATCGTGACGATTTTCTTCCGTGAAAGGAAACAAGAAAAATCCTTGTACTTTGCGATCCGACGATTTTATTTTGCTTCTCGATGAAGTTATCTTAAGTAATTTTAAATTGTCGCAGTTAAAGAATCGTATTAAAGTAACGTGTAATTAGCGTCGTGAAAAGTATGGAGTTCGAGCTTTCTGTTGTTAAAAACACTGAGATGTTTCCTTCCCTTCGTACAATCTTGGGATTTTTTGAAGATTCGAAGTTTCGTTAGCAATCTACGAAATTAACAGTTTCGTTAGTTTAAGAGACGCAATTAAATTTCTAGTCTTTTTTTCTTTGCGATATACGACGATTCTTTTTATGATAATTATAGTTGAAACTTACGATTTGTTATACAATAATTAATAAAATCGCACGCTACTTCCTTGTACAAATTATTCGTTCGATTATTATTACACAAACAGTATATAAGTTTCAAGAATCTTAATTACCGAAATCCACCAAATGAAAGAAACATCAAACGTATGATCAAGCTGTGTCAGACTCCATACTTTTTACTACTGAATTCTATCTTTATTTTCTCGTGTTCTGACAAATGTTGAAAGAGCAAAATACCTTTCAATATGAATTGAACATCCGAGCAAAGTAAAATCGAAGAATCGTCGATAAAGGAGAGAATATCTCTTTAAAACGATAGAAGGAAGCGAGATAAGAGGAAAGAAGAGAATCGTCACGGAGGAAACAAGTCGACACTATATTTATTTCCAGTCGATGAGACTGGTATGCGAGGAAGCCTAAGTTTACTAATTGTAAGCAGCATGCCGCGTTTCGCGTTACTTTAAAAAAAAAAAAAAAAAAAAAAGCCGCGAGAAACGATATTGAATTTGAGATTTGGTGCGTGTACGTGTGTGTGCGTGCGTGTGTGTACGTGTGTGCGTGAACGCGTGTATTGTTGTTGAATCCTGGTATCCACGATGCCAAAGATGTAAGTCATGTAATAAAGTTGTGGCTAAGGTACTATGGTAACGTCAATGATAACGATAAACAACGGTGATAATCGTTATTGCTATCTTGTAACGTTTAATGTATATCAGTGTCGTGCAAAAAAAAAAATTGAGCGGCTCAGCTCCTCGGTGTTGTGGGTATACATACTCGTTCCTAGCAACTCGTATGACAATTACTACTCGATACACTACTCATAACATTGCATTGATCTACTTTACTCTACGTACTTCAAAGATAAATAAATACATTCTGTCCAATCTCAGCATTGCTGGTATTCGATTTTTTTCTACATATCCTTCATAGATAAGACAAAAATTCGTTTACAATTCTTTTCGTTTTTCCTTTTTTAGTTGGAGAAAATAGAAAATAAAGGAATATACTGTATATAAGGTAGGTATTGGTTCCGATAAATGAATTCTTTAAAAGTCTGCACAATTTTATTTTCCCAGCGTTGACGAAGTAAATAAAAAGAGAAGAAAGATCGTCAAGTATCGGAAAACAGGTAGACTCTCTGTGTAAATTATATTAAATATAATGTAATTATAAATTAAATTTCAAAGTCTTTTTTTTAAATGTTATGGTAGATTGTATAAGAATGGAAGGAAGATAGGGTGAACGGAAGATAATACAAAATCTAAACAATGCATTGTATTTATAGATCCATTGAAATGAATTCATAAATGAAATACTTAAAGACCTATCCAAGATCAGGTCTATATTTGAAAAAGACTCCGTGTGAAATTTAGAAATATAAGATACATAAAAAGAAAGGATCTTAAATCATCGACTTGAAATAAATAAACTCAAATATGTCAATCTCAATTGTGTAAAACGCTAAAAGATTTTTAGTTTCTTTAAAAAAAATGTCCTATCGCGGAGGAATTTAACAGAGAACTGCACCGATCATTATCTAATAATAGAATCGCACAAACACGTGGAAAAGAAACAGCCACACGGAATAAGAAAGATCGATGCAAAAGGAGCAATCACTTTATTATTTTCTCAACGATTTCATACAAATTTCAGATACATTCTATATATTTTACAATTTCACATTTAATATACTTCGCATTTTGGACTGTGCTCTTTCGATATACCTACTATACATCTCGATACATTAAGCAACAAATAGCGTTTATCGCTACTCTTGCCAATATTCACTTCAGTATGTCATGGTACGGAGTATTTTAAATCTATTTAATCTCTGAACAAACGCCATCGCTCTTATTGTACACGCACTCTTTATTCTTTCCCTTGTTCCCTCTTTTCTATCTCGCCAGTTTCTTTCTCATTTTACATCCGTCGAAACGCATCTCACGCGTTCGCATATAGAATTTCACGTAACATCTGCTAAACATCATCCGAGAATGGAAAACCAAGAGACAGGTGCGATACCGATCATGACGCGCTCTTACATAATATCCCTATTACGATTTCATTTTAATATAATACCTAGCAGAAGCTGCCTTGCAATCGATTAAAATCCATCGTTAAACTTCTCAGAGAAAAAATTCGAGATTCGTTATTGTTACGCTATTGCTGCACTTTGAATACGTTTCTCTTCTTTTCCACTTTTCATTGTAAAACGATAAAAATCAAAGCATGTACTGTCTCGTTGCAAACAGTCTCGTATGGCCCAGTCCATGTTGGTTTTCGTTTTCTTTCTTTTTTTACGCTTTTTTTATATTTTGTATTTTTTTTTCTATTTTTGTTTTGTTTTTTACTTTCTCTTTATTCTGGCTAAAATCTATTTGAAGATTTGACAAAAACCGATACCGCGATGCAATTCGAGTGTCGTGTCAAATGTTCAGAAAACAACGTGTTTTAGACAGGGAGGTTATAGAGAGATGAATTCGGAAACTGTACAAATCATGTTTGGTCATGTAAAAAATCCGTTTACATCGATTTTGAACGTTAGGAGATTATTAATGTAGAAGCATTTTATTTTACGCGAATGACTATGTTTCTGTTTGTTCTATATACAGTTAATTATTAATTACTATTATTTTAAAATTACCAATTTTTCATGTTTCTGAAACTATGCAAGATAAATGAAAGCTTGGTTAACTCACTGTAACTAGAATTTTACGTAACTTCCAGACACGAGAGGATTTGTAGAGGATTAGTAAGAATTGCACTATTTTCCTATGGATAAAACTATCATCAAGATATGAGTATCAGCTTTTTTACATTTTATCCTGTTTTTTTAATGCGATGATATGTTTCTATCCGTGAAACAGTATCGAAACACTTCTTAAACGGATACAAGTATGTATCTAGCACTCAAGATATTAGTCTGACCACGGAGCAAGTAGTTTCAGCCTTCTTATGGTCAGACACTGCGTGAGAGAATTCGCTTCTTTACCTATTCTTATCTGCTTTTCTTGGGAAAAGAAATAAGAGGTAAATGAATCATAACTCTATCTCATCTTTAAAAGAGATAATATTCAATGTTTAACAAAATATATACCGCATGTTTAATGAAATGTAAAAGTTGAAGATAATTCAATTTTCTTCTTTCTACTTGTACTTTTCATCCTTTCCTTATCGCGAATATCCTACATAGCGACGTTTTTGGTATTATTGAACAAACGTTTCGAGGACTTGCATAGTTTTAAAAACACCAAGGTGACAGCAGTTACAGTAGAATCACCCTGTACAGTGTTTGATCGGCAAACAACCAATGGACGGAAATGAAAGACAAGGTAAACTGCATAATTTGATAATACTAGATTGTTTCCACTGCTATTGGACCGAACCAAAGTTTGTTTGCGTTGGATAATCTACTGGAATAAGAAGAGCTTATAAAGTAATTAAACTAATATTTATGTGAGTAATTCTCGATTAGAGGGAAAGAATCGATTTTCTATAAGACACAAAGATGATAATATTTCATCGTCGTTTAAAATATTAAAACCTCCATAGACAAATATTTCCACCTAAACGTTATATCAAAAAATCACATACAACGATAAAACTATAAATATAAATTACACTTCGGTTTATAGAAATAATTCAATTTTCTTTAATTAACCGACAAATTAATACAGTTCACCTAATAATTTGTCCTTTCTTGCTTTCTACAATGAAACAGACATCGTTAACAAATTGGATAATTTCAAGAATTCTCGTACACGATAATGATATCTATCTGTCTAAACACTCGAATCGCGAACGCATTCGTAACATACATTATGTATATATGTATGACTATTTATGAAGTGTGACTAGCTTAAATTTATGATTATATGATCGGTATCTATTGTCATAAACAACGGCGAACATTTATTTATACCATCGTATGTATATTCTTCGCTGTACACTTTCTTTTTCACTGGAAACCAGTTATACTGTGCAATATTAAGCATGTGATTGTACAATCGTAACTGTGCGCAAATACCACCAGTTCTCTGGACCACGTGTCTACACACAGAAGTTAGAAATCTTTCAAATACATAACAACTGCTAGAAATACATAGGTATACAGAGTGCTTCAAAGTAAACGTCAGACAGGATAATTGCTAAATGAAACTTTCTCCTTATTTCTCTCTGTTACAAAGAGCATTCTGATCTCGTTATTTTTTAATTTATTTGAAAGTTACTTCGTACGTGCTCCTTGTTTAATTCAATGCTTCGTTCAAATTGTCAATAATGTATCATTTCGACGAGAATTTCTTCTGTTGTTAGGAACTAATAATTGTTTTTATTTTCATTTAGCAACTACGTATTTCACTCGTTTCGAAGCATCCGTTGGAAAGGGATCTCTAAAAATTCGTCAAAAAATACGATCAGTATGATATTTTCTTGCGTAGAAATCGGAATGCTGAAAAATGCTAACTAAATGTCATGGATCTATTGCAATATGCAGGATTTTTAGAAATTTGCGAAAATTTGTACGTAAAGAAAACTTTGGAAGATCCTTCTGCACCAAAATTGTTTAACAAAGCTAAACTATCTCAAGTGTTATCACTTGTGAAATGTTTTACTCGATGCTTTCAATGAGAAGAATTATTTAAATGTGGATCTGTTCAATCAAGTTATGTGAATTAAAAATTTAATACGAAATTGTAACGTATGAAATGTCAGTAGGTGTAGTATGTGATATGCATTTCTAATATCTACTTACGTAATACGTAGATCAAAATCTATTTTTTTTTTTTATCTTTTCCCGATATAAAGACAATCGAATTGATGATCAATTCTTAGAAATGATTTTTGCACCTAAATTGGGATTTTCAATGTGGACAAGAGACATGTAAAATATTTGTTTCGAAATTTGTTAAACTGTATAATAAAATTTGGAACCTCATAACACCCATCACAATAGGATTTGAAGTTCCCTCTATCTTGACGAAATATTTCCTTTTTAATATAAAAAAGATCCGTGATAAAAATATCATAATTTTTATACTATGAAAACAGTTTTTTTTTTTTCTTTTATTTCAACTAAAGCACATTTCACATATTACACTGTTATATTCAAAATGCTTTAACAAACTAGGAAATCTAATTATTCCTCAAAGCTAAAACTAGCGATCTCGCGGAAGTAAATGTAACTATCAATTTAATTTAAATCTAAAATGTAATCACACTACGATCTTTTTCTACTATGCAGAAAGAATTTTTCAAAATCTGTCGAATTAAAATTCCTAAATTTTAGCTATAGTCATCATCGACAATGATGTTACGAAACTACTAACTATAAGAACTTGGTTCCCTGAAATACCATTCAAACGAAGCTACTCATAATTTAATTGTATCGATTCTAATACGTCTTGAACAAATTCTAAAAGCCAAGTTACCTTCAATGTAATCCCTTCTTACATATTTCGTACTATATTTTACAGATAAAATATTTATTCATGATCTAGCAATTACGGCAGTGATACGTGTCGAAAATTGCTATTGGTTAATAACAATTATCTATGGCTTTCGGAGCTGTCCAACTAAAACTGCAGTTCAAGGTACAATCGTTTATAGTCATTTTCATCTAGACGATATATACATCTACATATAGCTTTTAAAACGTTCTGCTTTCTCTAACATTTCCATTTTACATTCAACAATTCCTTCGTTAAAATTCTATTTCCATTTATTGTTTAATATATAATAATTTCTTTCATTTTCCTCTTTCCTTTTATCTTCATTATTTCTTCCTTTCTTTTGGCACCTACGTGAACAGAAAATTTAGAAAAACTACACGAGGTAAGAAGTTGGACAGCCTTGCATGAGATTCTAACAATCGTACAATCTAAACTGCGAACAATATCTTTTCCCTTTCCCTTTCATAAAGTGTTCATCCCTTGTATCAATCATTGACTTGATATCGGTGTCTATCTATTACACAGATACAATATTTGATCGCCCTTAATAAATTATGACAGTGTTCATTTCTAATGTTAAAAAGTCAAATTAAACGCTATACGTACAACAATTAGCGAATAGCGAACAATTTAAAAGATACCGCGTTAAAGAATGGTTCGCGTGACTGCGTAATTATCGTTCGATGCACAGTCGACTTAAACAATACATGTATATATCACTTAATTTGATACATGAATTTCTAGTTAAATTGCACTGAATGTTTCGATAGTAGCTGCGCATTAATGACTACAGATAAATGCAACAAATATGCAGAAGTAATGAGTACAATTGAATAATGTAACCATAAGACGTTAATCTAGAAAATGTTAGTACGTTATCGCTCGACACATTCAAACGTAAATCACTTTTCTGATAGTGGGTCATTCCGCAATAAATCGTGCAAGATTTGCTACTATAGTCGTAGTGCTATTTTATAACTCACGACATTTGTTGACAACAGTTTCAAAAAGCAAATTCATATAAAAATTTAATCCTCTATAAACTACTTCTTTAATTAATTAAAAGACAAGTATAATATCAAATCAATGATTAAAAGCTTAACTTTTTTTATTACTATATAAATTAATCTTTATTGCATATTTCAACAAAATACTTTGATTGATCTATTTCGACTTTCTTCTCCGAATCTTTTACCCTTTCTTGCGTTTAAAAATGTTCAAAGCAGAAAATCGAAACTTTCCCAGAAGTAATTTTTTGAAGTTATGAATAAATAGTAGAGAGCTAAAAGAAATGACCACAGTAAGTGATTCTAATACGTTTGAATGTTTGAAGACACTTACGATAACACATTTTACGACAAATAATTTACATAAAAAAAAGAAGGAATTATATATATGTATATATATCTTCGAGTGAAAATTAATAGAAAAATAATATGGATATTTAAATGTTTATTATGAATACGTACTAACTATAGTCGAACCTTTAGCTCTTCCATTCTTTGCCGTATTCTTCGCCGCATCTCCTTATATCTGAAAATTCAAACAAAAAAGAAAATATAATTTCAATATATTTCACTTTAATTAACACTCTGTTTCCTAATTTAAATAATAGATTCGTTTATTTTGAAACATTTCAAGCTGGATATTAATACAGAAATATAAGAGGACAATATTTTTTAAAGAATAGCTCTTTAGACGAGTAAAACGTATCTAAAATATTCGAATAAAAGGATCAAAATTAAGAATTATGTACATATTTAAAAAGACATACTTTTCTTTTAAAAGGAGAATCTGACGCTCCTCTTCATAATAATAACGCTGCAATATACCATGACACTCTACCAAAGAGAGATTAAGAAATTGCGCAACGTCAGAGCTAATTTCCGGAGTCGATAATTTGTCCACTAAAAAAAGTCGCGCGACATTTTCGTGCGGACCTAATACAACGCGAACCTCCAGCGGATATTCGTCGTCTCTTAATCTTCTTTGTTCTATAAAAAAGAAAATTATCTTTCTCAAACAGCGATTAAGAGTAGATATATGTTTCCTAAAATGATTTAACTCACCGCCATTGTCGCGGACGACGAACAACGCAAAATTATCTGGTTTAGCATCAACTTTATATTTGTCTAACATAAGGTTGATAACTTCCTGAGTATTTACTAAACTTGTAATCCAAACGGACATTTGAGATCCATGCGGAGGTGTGAAAAAACTGGTTTCACGATTATAAAAATGTCCGTTAATTGAACAACGACGCCGCAGTCGACTACGTGATTGTCGTCGACCACCCGGGCGACGTCTAATTGCGGTGGACCCTTGTTTTCGTCGTAAAACTACGCCATCCAGCTAGAACGTATTACAGATATGCATATACAGAGAGAATAATAAATTCAAGATTATACTTGTTTAATACCTCTAGTCCACTATCGGTTGACATTGTCATGTTATCATCTTCTCTAAATTGTAGAGAATTTACAGAATCTGTATCGCTATCAGTTCGATGTCTTTGCAGGCAATCAGGTCCGGACATCGACCGATTTAAGCCTTTTTCTATCCAACTGTCATCGGTGCTAATAGATCTATTACCAGACATATTTTTCTCCAAGTTATCGAAGTATTCTACCCTTCGAAGCGTTCCATTTCGATTTGGTGTGCCATGGTAAATAGGCGTATCGGTACTGGAAGAACTACCTATACTGTGCGTTGGTGTACTGGTTACGCTACTATCGTTACCACGGTTGCTTTGATGATTCGGACTGTCTGCTTCTGAATTTTCACGAGAATCAGATCTATCAAAACTGGATTGAGAGGAAAGAGGCAGTGGGTCGGAAGAGGTTTGTGAACTAATCGAAGGTAGATTTTCGGGCATCGTTTGGTACAATTTCTTTCCATCTTCGATTTTACGTTCAACCTGGATAATTAAAAACCAGATAAAAATAAAAAGAAAAAATGAAAAATATTTAATAATCGAAAATTTTAATAATCTATATATTACCTGAAGAAGCTCATCTATTTCATCCCACTCCATGTTCTTAACATCTAGTTTCATTGGTAAAGTGAGGCTCTTAAGATGATCAGGTGAGGTTGGTACAGACTTTGTTTCAGTTTCTGTGTCTTGTTCACAAGTTTCCTTTACACAATCTTCCTCTTTTTCTTCATCTTCTATACTCTATTGGCAGAATTTACAAGATATACGAACATATAAAATATTTTAAGCATCGCTTTTCATATAAAAATATATACACACATCAGAAACACTACGTCTACATGAATTTCTATTACGAGCTGTAACTACTGTGCGTTGATCATCATCTTCTTTCAAATGAATCACTCCTCTGACACCCCAATAAATACGAAGTGCACCTTCCAGTATCAATCTTCCATTAACCTGTTAAAAAATAATATAAATTATATAGATGATCTATATTTTCCTAAGTATAAATATAAGATAAATACCTCACGGCTTCTTATTCCACCACTTTTGCCTTCATAATACTGGTTGAAAACCTTCAACTTTGATTCCAAATGTGATCTAAGTATAAAACATTATAATAATATAAAAATTAATGTAATAATATGTTCAATAGTATAGTATTAAATAGAGTACATTGTTTTGAACTATATACCTGGGTAATGATGGCCTAGCTTCTTTTTTCCCAAAACTTGTATGTGATTCAACTCTTGTTCCATGACCAAATAATTGTGGCCCAAAAAGAGCCCCGTAACATGGTACATGACAATAGGGTACACCTTTATGCTACATAATAGTTTTTAAAAAGGAAATATAAATTTTGTTATATGATTATTAAGTAAAAGTTAACAGTAATACATTAAAAATAAAATATTTAATATGGCGATAGAAAATTAGATAGATTAAATATTTATTTAAATATGACTAATAATATTACAATATTTAATTAACAATTTTATAAAAAATATAATGTTAAACCTCTGCATGTTGGCCTGGATTTAAGCGTTTCCCACATTCCTCACATCGTAAACATTCTGGATGCCAGTCATATCCCAATGATTGCTTGCGTTCAGCTAGAGTCACAGTTTTTCAAAATATTTTGTAGAAAATAAACAAATATATTTATGATCTATTTGTACAAAATAATTCAATTGATTTGTAAGACTTTATAGTATTATACAAAGCACTTATCATTTTATAATCAATTAAGATTTCACTAATTCTTTAATAAATATATTTTCTTAACTTTTATTTAATACATGCATTTTGTTTTATAAATAATAAATTATTATCTTATAAATTGGCATATTAAAATATTTGTTTAAATTAGTATAAAAAATACATAAATAAATTTTTATTTTCACCTGTAGTATTTTTTTTTAATATTTAAAATATTAAAATCGTCATATCTCTCTCACGACAATAAACAATTAATCTTTTAATTTAAAAAATAAATTTTTAATAATAACAATGAACTTGATTAAAATGCAAAAAAATAATAAAATAATTTTTTTAATAAAATATATACAAGTAATGTGATATTTATACAGACAAAAAATTAATCAACTCATTATAATGACAGGAAACGGTACTTGTCAAAATTAGTACGCCTTTTTAATATATGCGAAGATTGAAACTAACCGAAATATACTGGTTTCCCACATTTATGGCACTTCCACATGACGGCAGACTCTTGTAATATCCATAAAATAATAGAAATTAATTCTTACGAGATTCTAATCCATTTTGTTTATACTATATGAATAGGCTCATTGAAAATGACATGCGGGTTAATTAAAGATGTTACTAGTAAGGCAACCTTCGCTGGATAATGAATAGTTCCTCTGCGGGTTCGAAAACTTATCAAGCACTTGACTTACATTTTCTTACTAAAATCATAGAATGCAAAGTAGAAAGGAAACTGAAACTACTAAGTGATCGCACACCATTCATTTATGGATCTTCATTAACAAAATATTCTGATATTTGGATAACTTTACAATGTAAGTATTCTATTAAAGAATTATGTTAAACATTTTTAATGAATATACTTCTTCTCTTATTTATTAATTGTAAATAGTAACATACACAAAATGTGGAATTATTTAATCGGTAGTGAAGCTATATTATATACATAGTTTTATTATAAATTACATTATTACAAGTACAAAGTACATGCTTCAATTCTTGCTTTCTAATGTATTAATATCATAACATTTATTTGCAACTTTTATTGCACTTTTATTTGAAACATATTACATAATTCGCATTATATTATAAATTGCTAATTAATACAAATACATGAAAGAAACTATATTGTTCATTATGGCGTGCTTTTATATTCATATGGTATTTACATAAATTAAGGAGACTGCTTTCTTAAATTCATCAAGTGTTTGAAATAATATATTATGATTTCAACAATTTATTATTTGATGAAGATTTGTTTAGATCTTTATAGAAACTTGGTTGTATTTTTAATAGTCTCTTTTTAATATATATATATATATATTTAATACGTGAAACATAGTATAATAATTATTATAAATAACAACCTTTATTTTTAAAACCATACAAAAAATACTATTTAAGAATACTAATAAATTTATCAAAAATTGATTTAAAAAATAAGGAAACTTTATACATATAAATCAATTCTAAATACTTCTTTCAGTAAAGCCAATACATAAAATTTTTAATGTTAAATATCTTGTTGATAATGATTCGATAAATAATATGTTTCGTTCAAGAAGATAATTCAAATTTAATCATAGTGATAAATATCATCCTTCATGTTCTTTTCATGAGGACAGCCATAATGGCGCGCTTAAATTCAATGGAAAATTCATAATCATACCGGCTTTTTGAAACGAGGAATTCATGTATATCATCTTTATTCCTTGATAACAATACGTATTTGAAAAGTTAAAATGTTAAGAAAGTATAAAATATTCACGTAAATGCTGTCATTATTCAAAGTATAAAAGTTTACCTATTACATTAAGTTTGTTGGCAAGAATTTTGAGTTGCTTAATTTGTGCGGTTTTATCAAGAAAGTAGAGGTTAACCGTCACGAGTAAATAAAATGATGCAAATGAATAAAAAAGGATGCAAAGAATTGCTAATGCAGCGAATGTTCTTAGCTATAATCTCCAGTATAACGGTACAATTTTTACTTGTGACTTGCTTACTTTTAATTACGAATTTAAATACAGATTATATGTCATGGATTCAAAACACATGGACAGCGATAACCTCTTTTCGAATGTGGAGTTATTTCTGTGTTCTTGCTACCGTTACATTTTTTCAAGGAGTCATCTGTAGCAAAAGTTATTCCAACATTCCACCCTACTCAAAAAGTAGGTTTATTAAATTTTTGGGGATATTCACATCTCAAAATATTTTGATGGGTATCCTGCACATTATCATTGGTGGTCTCCTTGTTTGGTTGCATTTATCAATCAAAGGAGGCAAATATGGTTTTTTAATGACAGAATGTAACATAATCTATGGAATGTGTTTAATGGAAGAACATTACTTTTTATTCTTAAGTGGATTTTGGAGTGGATTATATTTCTTCTTGAAGACTAGTATCTTTCATATGAAATATTTAAAATTTCCTATCATATCTTCATCAAAGCTTTTTCGACTTAAAGCAGGAATTAGCTCCCTGCTTCCATCATTAATGGTTGAATGCATATGGCCAACTCTATATTATTTAATTGGTTATTATTTCTTGGGTCCTTATTGTCGTTCTACAATATTATTTTTGTCATCCTTACAATTAGAAAGTGAACCATTGAGTAGCATCTCTAGTTTGCTGAATCTGTCATTGATTTTTCGATTATGGCTGTACCAACTGGTGTTTGTATTAACAATTGACAGCATGTATTTACTATTTGAAATATATTTGACAGAATGGGTTCCTTTTGAATTCAAGCAAAGTGATGTATTTAATACTGTTGAATCTGGAGTGACACTTCCTGAAGCATTATCTACAGACAAAGTGCCAATAATGCAACACTTAGGCTATTTAGATTTAATTACAATAGCACAAAAGGATAAAACAAGAAGAGGTGTATTATTCACACTCAGTCAACCTGGGGGTCATCCTTACAATTGGAACTCTGTTATAGAAAAATGTACTGGTCTCATCAAAAAATTTTCTGATGATCTTAGCACAGCGTGCATTAAACCTCAGGAACCAAAACTATCTCCTGGTGGTCCAAGTTCAATGATGACAGATGTTAGTGCATTTCAGAAACAATATATGTATCGTATGCGCAGTTTAATAAAAGAAGAAGTACAAACCTGTACAGAACAAAGTAATATAAAAAAAGATGTTGACAATGAACTATTTATTCAAAAATTCATAAAAACAAGATGGAACAACTTTCTCGCATACTTACTTTCTAAACCACTTATTTCATACGTTTTTGGTGAAATAGAGGGTGGTAAAGTGTGTCATATCTTATTTAATGGACAGACTATAATTTGGGCTGCAGATGCAATTTCATCTTTAGCTGTATTATCATTAAATGAAGATTCTTATGGAATTGCTCAAAAAGATCTACCACTTATAATCAACACTTTACTTGCATTAAAGCAAGCTCTTGATAAATTACAAAAATCAAATATTATGACAAAGAAACAAAATGGGGATGATAAATTTATTAAACAAATCTTCCATTCTTTACGTGCTGCAACAAAACGAAGTCTTTATAGAATAGTTACATGTTTTGAAATTTATATAGGAGATTTAGGATTAGAAACAACAACAGTGGAACAGTTACACAGTTTCCTTGCTTATAGGGAATAAATTCTTGTCGTTCATAGCAAACTTTGATGTATGTATATATTTATAAATATCTTTTACTTGTATCTACATAAAATATTTTTTGGTATCAAAATATGTCAAAGATTGTAAGATTATTTTTGTAATTGTTATATTTGTATACACAAACAAATTATACTTGTGATTAATCTTTTCTATTTAACTTTACTTAACTGTGGTTTACTATATAGGAAACTAATTATATGTTTAAGATTCTAAATGCGCTGAAATAATTTGTAAAATGTTGCAATAAATTATTTTTCAAACATCTATAATAATTCTATCAATGTATTTTAAAAAAATGTTTTGTGATAATTATATTGCAAAAACATTTAAAAATTATATAAAAGATAAAACTTCATTTTTATTACAATAAAATAATTACATCTTCTTCAAAGCTTGTACAATACTTAGATTATGAAATAATTTATCTCTTAATATAAACCAAGACTTTGACTGTATTTCTTGTAATGTATCTAAATAATTTCTTAACGTTTCGTCTTCTGTTATTGTTGTTCCGTGGTATTTTAAAAATACGGCTAGGTAAGCTTGCGCTAATTCAAAATCCATTTTCTTTTCCATCATATAATATATCATTTTCATAAAGTGAAGTAATAAAGTATTTGACGTCTTTTCATCCGCTGAAAGTGACTGAATTTCGAAATCGATAGAACTAGGACTCATATTTTTTAATTTTTCGATAATTTCTGTAAATTGTGGATCTTTCATAGACAGTAAGGATTTGCCAAACAAAGTGAGATTTTCTAACTCAGGATGAATAATCAGTTTCTTATTGACTTCGGTATTTTTAACATCCGTAAGGTCAAATTTCAATTCTAAGGATGGAATCGTTGGCAAAAAGAAAGGTGCACTTTCTGGCGCCTTCGGCGGTTCTTTCGGTTTGTTCTTTTTTCTTATGATATCGATATTTAATAGATTCTGCCACCTCGAGTGAGCTAAACCAGACATTGTAATAAGATCCTCTTGAAGTTGTGCTGGGGAATCATAATCCAATTCTGGTTCAGTAAGTTCATCTTCATTAATATCACTAACTTCTATTACTGAACCAGGTAGACCAATCATTGGAATCGGATCGTCTTTGTTTACTGCTTTCAAAGAAACGTGGGAATATAAGGTACGGTTCGACCATAAATATATACCTAAGTTACACACATGCGTTGTAGCAAGAAATTCGCCAGTAGGAGAAAAACTTAATGATGTGCATGCTTCTGGTACCTAAAACGTTACATTCAATTAATATCTTTAAATTAAATCAATAATTAAGTTTTACTAACATATATTATCTATACCTGAAAAATGTCTATTAAATTAGAGGAAGGAATATCCCATGTTCGAATTGTACAATCCATAGATGCTGTGACTAGCCATCTAGAGTCAGGATTAAAACATGCGTCTGTTAATCGCGCTTGATGTCCTTCAAAACGTCGAACAATTCTTTTAGTGTCAAGATCTATTAATATAATAGTAAAATCTTCCAATGCTATAGCTATAAGGGAACTTTCATTGTGATACCGTAACCATTCAACTGGTTCATCCAACATCATTTTTGAGTCAGTATCTCCTTAAAATTATAATATGCAATTAATTATATTTTCACATATGTATCATGAAATGCAGTTATTTCTTTTACCTGCGTTTGGTTTAAATTTCCAAAACTTTATAAATGCATCTCTTCCAGCAGTGATTACAGTTTGATTTAAAGGATCTACCATTACACCTTTCACAGGACCTTGATGTGCTCCTTTATTAGTACCATAGCTAGCTCTGTGAATTCCTGATTGCATATTAAATCTTTCTACATGACCACTATTATATCCAATAACAACAAAATTTCCACATTTTGTTATACATACACATGTTGCAATAAGATTACGATTGCTTTTTAACTTTTCTGGAAATAATTTGTATTCTCCCATTTTTCTTTTACCAGAAGACCATGTAGTGACTGTACCCAAACCAGAATGTGTTGCTGCAATGTTATCCCAATCTTTTTCTCTTGTTAATTCTATAGCAAAATTAGTAATTGGTGGCATTAACAAAGGATCTTCAATAAGTCTTCCCCTTTTCTTTGCAGCTTTTCTGTTGAATGATGCTCTTCCAAAGCTTTGGTTAGACATTTCTGTGATTGTAGAAAATATCCTCAAGGAAGAATCACTTCCAGCTGTTAATATATTGTTACCTCTATTTCCATAAAAACGAATAATATTAGGAGGTTCTGAATGAGCTTCTCTAACTCTTAAAAGTCTTCCAGCTCCATCAGCTAAATCAAATATCCATAACTTTAGAGAATTGTCGGGAGAAGAAGATACTAACAATGGTTCATTGGGTAAATATTTTAATCCTGTTACAGCCCCAAAATGAGCTTTAAGAAGTTGGCTTTCTACTTTACGTTGCTCTAAGTTCCAAAATACAATGTGACCCTCTAAACTTCCTGTGGCCATTATTGGATGCTCATCTGTTCGGAAACTAATGGATATTACACAACCCCAATCTTGCACTAACTCAAAAAGTGTTTCATCAAACTTCAAATTATGTAACATAATTCTTCCATCTCTTAAACCTATTGCTGCAACGTCTATTGCGGGTGCTTGTTCAAGTGCAGTTACTGGTGTGTTCCAGCCTTTAAACGTGTAAATTAATTTTAGGTGTCTCAAATTCCATAACTGCAGTTGACCCTGCTCACTTCCAAGTAATATTTTGTTTATATAGGTGTTAGGATGTATTATTGTTGTAATTTTGAAATGTTTATCACTGAAATTAAGTTCCGTTACTAGCTCTTCTGTTTTAATATCCCACAGCTTAATAATGTTGTTCTCATCAATAGATATTAAGTGAGGTCCAAAAGGTAACAGAATATGCACTGTGTAGTCATGTCCTTTATAAGTATGCTTTAGCTCTGCTCCTCTCCGCCAAGCGTATATTTCTTTTCCACATGCTGTATAAACGTGATAAACGTCTCCCGCGAGACATGTAATTTCACCTGGATGCGTTCCAGATGCGCTAAGAAGTGCGAAATGTGAAAAACCATACGTATGAAACGAACTACCGACACACGTTACTATAAGATTTTCTTTTCGTCTTTTAATATATCTTGTTATAAGAGGAATGTGATTACTGACAAATCCTAATGCGCGATTCTTAAAAAATATTTTACTGTGCCCCATTGTCTTTCTTTACTTTATGTTGAAACTGATGTTTATCTACGCTTGAAGAATGAGGTTAGAATATACAGTCATGCTTTTGAAATAATATAGCTATGGGTGCGTTCATGTTGGAAAGCATAAACTATGTTTCTAATGAGAGGGCTCCAGAATGATTTTTGTTATTTGAAGATCTTGTTTTTGATACGTATATTTTAAATTTATATAAACTTCATTTATAAATGATAGAGTTATAGTATAATTCAATTTTCTATGTAGTACAATAAAAAACAAATATTATGCAATATTAATTAGATTTTGTTGGAATATACATAAAATAAAGAAACAAAAATTATTAAATAATATAATTTTTTATTTATTTAAGACGATCATTAGTATAATTATTTGCTTTGACGAAACAAGGCTAAAATTTTCATATTTTTGATACAGCAGCGATTCAACAATTTATAGAAAAAATTGTTTTGTATTTATAATATTCTTAAATATGTTGTAACAAGCACATAAGTAATAATTAATTTATTAAATGAAGTATTAATTAATAGTAAAATTAAGTTCTTATATAGGTAAGGAATGGAATAGAAAAACAATTATTAATACTAAGTATTTTTTTTTATAATTTCGTTTCAGTTATCCGTCATTTCCACGGGTTCATATAAATCATTTGTATGCTAATATACATTACATATATGTATAAAACATAGTATCTATTCTATAAAAAAAAACTTTTTATAACAAATACGTATGTTAATATTAGCGAGTACTAAATACAATTTAATAACAAATACGATGAAGTAAACTCACATACAACTTTAAAACGATTGTATATTACTACCTATCAAATATTATATATAATATAAGATGTAACTGTGTTAAATTACAATTAATAACACTTAGATAACATTATCTACAAATTTTTTGGTGAAAACAATTATTGTATATTGATATGTTATATATGGATAAATAATATACTATATGTATGTATGTATGTTTAAAAAATATATCATATAAATAATATAAATATATGTTACAAAAATTGAAAGCAAAATATATGTATGTATAATTGACTATAGGTAAATAGTAAATAATTAATGTTATATTGTTAACTCTCGGTTATTCAATTATTTACAAATGAATAGGATATCTATTTCTTATGGAAGCTTATCATTCTTATATAATTTTTACATCCACGAATAAGATTTTTCTTAGCGTATTTTTTTTTTATAACGAATTACGAAACTGTTAGTATAACATTAAATTTAATATGGTTTATTTCATATGAAAGTGTTTCATGTTCCCATAATTATGTGTTTATAGTTCTTGTTCTATACTATCTGCAAACATTATTAAATTTATTTTGGTATTAAACAATTTTTTATCTATTTGATTAAATTTTCTTCTACTGAGTCAAGCGATTGTAATTAGAAATGCGAAATGTTTTGACAAATTAATAGAAACTGAAAAGAAAGATAATATTTAGAATAAATATAAATTTTTTTCGCCGTGCGTATATTAAATTGAACGAAGGATAGCATTGCGAAGAATGTGTCTTTGTACCCGGTAGTATTATCGCAAAGATATTATAAGAACATAAAACACAATGAAATTGTTCTTTACAAATGTTTTACAAGTAGTACTTACACAAAATTCTACTTCGCCAAATGATTTTTACAGTTTATGTCTCTCATGTCTTTTTATCTAGAAGCAACAAATCCTATTGATCATAAAAACGAAATTCATTATCGAACAGAATTTAATATACTCAATATAAATTATAAATAACATATTCAATGTATTGCACTGTAATGCAAAATTATATAAAATCATAGTACGTAAAGCTAATTGAATAGTTCTTTGGTATTGTTTAATCATAACCATTTCACCAAAATGAGTGATCTTTCGTATAATTTTGCAGTCTTTAGCTACAGGTTTCAAAAACTTGTCCCGATCTCTACGGTATCTGGCTTAAAGAATCGACAGAGTTTTGCAAAGCCACAGGGATATTCCACACAATTATATCGTCATTTATCGGGAAATCTCAGTTTGTGTGTCCTTTCATTTGATACATGTCAACCAACAAACGGGAAATCGGAATTTCGCCTATGGTTTCGTGAAAAAACAAACGTTCGACCAATTTTGGGAAGATGGACGTCAAACGTCCGACAACGTGCATTAACGTTCCGCTTCTACCTGGTTGTCGTTGATAACGAGATTTCGTGTAATCCCCTAGAATGCATTGAGCCTGATCTTGTAACATTTTGATCGACTCGCTGGCGTGGAGACCCTCCGTTTCTGTGAAGGAGCATATCGATATCGAAACAGGATTTTAAATATCTGTTTAATTTGTGGCTTAGAAAAACACAGCAATCGAGATCGAAATGTAAAATATTTCATGAATTTATATCGCTTAAAGGAAAGAGAAGAGAAAGGTCGAAGTTTTAAGTATTTCCTTGATTTCAATTATTCAAGTAAAAATATTTTCGTAAATTCAAATTATGAAATTTTTCCTAACCAACATATAGTTTTATTTTTTTTTTATAGCTTTTTAGAGTAATTTGTTTGAAATATATTTGTCAACTTTTTCGAAATTAAAAACCAAAATTTCTTATTACCTGGAGTAAACAGTGCTACCGCTTTCATACATCCCCATTCACTCATGTCTGGTGAGAGTTGCCTAAAACGGCATATTGTGTCCTGAAATACAAACATACATAAAATTGTAAATAATTGTTTTTTTTAAATTTCCACTGTTATTCTTTATTACTTAAAATTATAAAAATATTCTCGTTCATATTTATCCAAAATATTAAAGAAAATGTTAATTACTTATTCATTTTCTTATGACGAAATTATCAAATATTTCATATATTTTATACAGCTTATAATTTTATATAAGTTAAATTATCACCTGAATAGTAATTAATTGTTGATTTGTTGTAGCTTCGTCTGGCAATCTTGCTCGTACTTGTTCATCCTCCAATAAGCCAGTAATATTCCACGATATTGACCACTGTGCTAGATGAAGGAGAAAAAGTTGCGTCCACGAACCTTCGAGTAACAATAATTGATCGTTCTTCGAAAGGGATTGGAATAGTGGTAAGCAACAAACCCATCTTACTGCCATAAATAGTAAACGTGCAGTTGTTTCCTGAAACATATTAATCAGCTTCGTTCTCCGAGTGAAATTTTTGTTTCATCTGTTTTATTAATCAGTCATTTTTAATATTTAGAAATGTAAAATAGTAAAATACATTAAATTGCTTTCTAATATCAGGTATATATTTTTATAGCAATTTCAAACTCTTTAATAAAATTATATGGCTAATTATATGACTAGAAAAAGAACCGCTTCACATATATACAAATCAATTTATCATTAATTTTATTTTGAAAATTTTATACTTTATAAGAATAATTATCGTAAAATTTTTGGTATAATTACCTGTAATAGTTCTCGCGTAGGATTAGGATTGATTAATGTCCCGGTGGAATTATGACTAGCTTCTGTTTGTTCCAAAGAATATTCTGTTTCCGATTGCAATGGTGCATTCCATACGAGTTCCTTATAAATGAAAATGAAAATATATTTAAACAAATAATACGGATCTCAAAATAATATTTTTAAACTAAAATACTTTATGGTGTTATAAATTATTATTAAGAATTTTTAAGCTATTTTTAAGCGACTTAAAAATCTAGATATTTCAAATATTTAATATAATATTATAGAATTAAAAACCAGTACAAATTTCTCTATTCTTTCAAAACAATTATCACTTCCTTCTATTAATACCTTGATATTCAAAAATTGTATCAATATTACAATAACATTGAGCTATAGTTCCAAACAAAAGCTCTGTAATAAAATTTAAAAATATAGAGAATGCATATAATATGCGAAAATAAAAAACACATCCTCAGTAACTCATTGTAGTATCATGAAAGGTAAAATCTCAATTTAGTTTCCAAGTTTTTTAGTCGTACACTATGAATCAACGCTACATTCGTATTCTACAAAATTATCATGTAAACATTTAAAACATTTGTCTAAATTTCTCCCTGTGTGTTACCGAAAAGTTAATTTCACGGAAGCAAATCCAAAACAAGGAACGAGGATCTCGTCGACACAAGATCCACGATCTCTCAGTTTCAGTGCAGCGTGTGAAACCGGCAGGATTTGTCGGATTGATGGTTATAAAGTTTGCAAAGGGGAAACACCAGATTCGAGCAAATTGAGCTGAATTACTTACCTGACACTGCTCCGCGGACATTAGTATCTGAAGAAGGGGTGGCTGCGGTGTCAGAGCGACGCTCGGGGGTGCTGAGTAGAGGGTCGTGGTCGAAGGAGAATGCGGTAGAGCCAGTGGTGCCGGGGACGAAGAGTCCTCCGGTGGTTTCTGCACCAGTGCCACTGGCCGTGGATAAGGCGAAAACCTCTGGTCGCACCTGAACTTTCTGCACACATTATCCTTAGCGTCCTTTTATTTGAGTTATCAAGCTCTAATTGCTAAGAGTAAGGTTTTGCAGTAATATTTAGATTAAAATCATAGATGATTTTTCTTCTCAATCGTGCTTTAAACGATGAAAATTCTTCTAGCAATGAAACATGGAATAATTAATGATATGTATATAGTATAGGATGAATAATAGCATTTCTTTGATAGCCTGTATGATATTTCTGGGACGATTTTAAAATCGACTTAAGAATGTGTAGAAGATGGTATGGTATATCTTTTGTAACTCTGGTTTGTTCGTAGTTCTTCAACATCGAAAGGAGAAATTGAATTATTCTTTCATAAGCCTTGTCAATTTAAGTAGTATGAGCGATTGATGAGTCAGATATTGTATTTAAACAGAACAATAACGTATTAAGATACAATATTTACTAGCTAATACTAATGTGTATAAATATAATATAAGTAGAGATTTTAATAAGAACCTCATACACACCTTTGGTGTAAAAGAACATAAGGAGAGCCAAGACCAGTCCTTAATCGATCATTGTGTAAAGGTGGTGCGATCGGCGATTGTTGTTGAGGTTGTTTTGGCTTCCTCGGACCTCGTTCGTGTTGTACAGCTAAACATCAATTACAAAGAATATGCGTTATTTTTATGTTGGATTCTCATTGTCCAACGATTCTCTATGAATTTTGTGTAATATGTAGTTTTCATCGCTAAAACTACTTTCCTAGTGCATTTCCTAAGTTTAAGTGTTTTTAATAATAATGCAAAATTTCCAAGATATTTAATCAATGGCAAAATCCGAAAGAAAGAGATTAAATTCACGAAAAGGTAGATTTATTTAAGTAGGTAAAAATTTATTCCTTTTCCTTTCTCATAACTAATTTCGTTTATTAGTCGTATATGCTGTTAATTGATTTGTCTTATAAATACGTCTTTTTTCGGTATCTCTGAAGCACATCAATAGGTAATGATTGATTTATGAAATACATTCTCGATATAGCCATGAGTGATCTCTTAATGCCAGAGCATCATCTTGAATGGCTCTATTGATGCCACTCAAGTGCTTAATAGGGGGAGCAAAAAGGCTCGCGAGGGATTGAATACGGGTTTCTAAATTTCTTTAAATACGATAAATTACACTTTAAAAGCGTCAACATTTAATACGCCTTATAGAATTATTCACATCGTTTGAAATATTATCATCAAATAAGATGAACTACTTTATCTACAATAGTTTTCAGTATTCTATGAAAGTTCGAAGAGATTTCGAATAAAAATTACTTCTTAAACATTTTAATAAATTCTAGAAATAAATAAATTATTTGTGGTCATCATCTAATGTATTAAAAAAGATGTTTTCACATACAATGGTACAATAGTAATATTATTACATAAATAATGTTCCATGTTTTTGAGTCAAATGTTTCTTAACAACGTTGAATAAATGTATTAACATGTCCTATATAATAACAAAAAGAACAGGAACTAAAAAGGAACTCGCCCCAAATCTTCTGCCCAGAAAAGACTAATAGCACCCCTAACAAACTCTGAACACCGACGAAACCAACCTCCACATCCATCCGTCTTAAAAAGACCGTTCGAATGAAACTCCTGTGTACACAATCCTGTCACGATTTTTCACCTCATTTACGCACCGATAAAAGTCGCGTCTTACCTTGCGATCAAACCGTTCCTTTATCTCTCCTCGACAACCAAAGACGAGAAAGAAACCAAATCAAACTTCGAATAGAAAAAGTGCGCGCAGGTTGTTTGAAATTCAGATCAGAGAGAATATTAAAACTTTCATATTAAATATTATACGAACAAAATCAACACAGATTTGTCTATCGCCAATTAACGTCGATTTAAATCGGAATTAATATCGATGACTTTTGGTTAATGAATATCACGGTAACATTGCACAATACCAACGAATCCTGTCACGATCCATCACCTCGTTTACGAGCCAATAAAGATCGAGTGTTACTCCGTGAGTAAAAATATCATCACCTTTGGACAACCAAAGATGAAAAAGAAACCGACCATTCCTTCAACTACGATAGAGAGAATCACAAATCATCTCGCGATAGCATGGCCCCTCGCTCGATCTCCGGGCGGTTTCCTATTAATATCGCCTAAGAACTTAACGGTGGGAGCGAAAAAGTCCGCGCAGGTTGCGCGGAATTGAGTTCAGGGGGAGTGGTACTGTTCGAGATGTACGAGCTGTATTTCCGTGGCTAGGCTGGTTGGGGAGCAACGATGGTGGGTAGGTAGGTCGAGCAGCCTGTAGGAGGGTTGAATCTACCAAGTGTGAGGGAGAGGAAGATAGAAATGGGAGGGTGAATGCGATGGCTGGCCGGGGCGTCAGCTTCCACGGGGTCTCCTTGTCAAGGCATCACGAGAAAGGATAGAGAAAGAGACAGGTGGAAGACTGGATAGACTCTGGTAGACATAGCCGTTACACACGTTGAAATATGTACAACGTGTGGATGTATGCGTATAGGGAGAGAGAGGGAGAGAGAGGGAGAGAGAGGGAGAGAGAGAGAGAGAGAGAGAATGGAACTGCAACTGGGTGGCAAGCACATCATCATTAATGAGGCTGAGCGGATCGCAGCCGTGGATTCCCACGTTCGCACTGGCGTCGCAATATCCGCGCTTTATCCGGCCTCTCTTTGTACCATTGGCGGCGTAAGTACATATCTCTTTCTCTGATCCGCCTGATGACGAGATCGCGTGCATACATCCTGGAAGGAACGAGCACAGAAGGAGGTCAAAGTTCGTCCTTTTTGTTTCCGGAGCAATTAACGCTCCCCAAGCTCGGTTTCTTACTGTGAATATTTTAGCTACCTATTGGAAAATTTGGCCTTGTGTGGTTTCTTATGAAGGAACTGTTTCCAACGTTAATGGAACTGTCGCTGTTGGGAATTATTTCGAGGATTATTAAGAAACTTTCGGATTCTCAAGGAACGTTTACAATGTATCGCGAAATTGAAAATACGTATAATTATGTATACGTTTATGTTAATATATCTATGAGAAATCTAAAATATCCAAAATATTGTAAAAGATGTGCAAAAATATACAAAATATCCAGAGTACTTTTGTACTGTTACAGCATTTAGGTGATGAGACAAATCCTTACTTAGGTTCGATTTCTTTCATTGTATTTCTGAAAATATGGACAATCTGGTTTTATTTGGTTTGTAATAATATGTAGTTGTTTTCTCTATGTAATCCACGGCTTGCTTAATTTGCAGATAAATAAGAATTACAGAACGTTCATTAGAAGCGGAATGCTTTGTAAGCATTGTAAGCACAAATACGGGGTGCATGCAATCAGTGAGAAAGTAAGGCGAGATGAAATCCGCTTCGGGTCTATTTGCTTTATCAACTAAATTGGCCGTGCATCGGAACAGGTACAAATATTATTATTTTCCGAGAGTAATAATTGTTTTTTCACCGGAGAATTTTCAGTCGGGCGAAAAAACCAGCGAGAGCCGCGAGCTTGTTTGCTTTGTAAGCAAAGTTCTTCGTATGCCACATGCAGTTGTGATATTAGAATATAAAATTCATTTTTAAAAGCGTTCTTCCCTCTTTTTTTTTTTAGTCATTCTCCGTTTCGGTATATCGTGTTGGTTTTTAAATTATCGATAACAGTACAAAGTCTTTAAAACTTTGCCATTATTACGCGACGAGTTGCGATATTTTGTCTTGTAATCTAGAATTGAATATTAGAAATACGTAGATTATTATTTTTTAATATATTTCCGATTATTTTTCAGTAACGTTCAATGAAATACGCACACACATATATATAGAATCCTCGGGGTCAATAACTTGCGAATCAATTGGATGTATCTTAAAGAAATCTTTCGATATTACCTACTATTAGAAAACCTAAGTTAATTAATTTCTTCTACTATCCAGGATGTAAGAATATTCAATAATATATAATACAAAAAGTTTCAATGCGATTGAAATTATAAATATATGAACTATATAAATGTACTTTACATGTAGAGTTATGTGTACCGCGCGTGTTTAACGAATTTTAACTTTATCTTATTTATTAACGAATTCCAATCGAGTTTATTAAAATTATGAATAAAATATCGTAGCATGTAATATAAATACGTATAGAGATTTTGCAAATATTTTTAGAAAGAGTAAAATATTATCATGCGTCGTATATCATCAATGATCATATACGAAGTCCAATTAATAAATAACGACCCTATATCATTTTTCTTAGCGTTCACGACTTTACTTCGCATGCGCAAAATTATAGAGCGGATATTTTTTTCGTTCTCTGATAGAGGCCACATTTTTATTTGTTCTTAGTATATTAATGCATTTATTGGAGGATTCTTACAAACAAAATAATTTTGTAAAATAAATATATTAATTTGAAATTTAGATCGATATGACTTTGAATTCCCTCCAAAATGTAGAGGACTGTGTGTTTGGATATAGCAACACATTATTCTATTAATCGAACTTATCAGAAAAATAGAATCAAGTGCTGTTTTTCTAATCTTCCATCGAAAGAACTTTAAAGAACTCGAAGAAACGTTTTGTATCACGAATGTATGAAATCAAGAATAGTTATATTTACCGTAAACAAGTTGCATGAATCGAATCTTTAATGTAAAATATAATAATATTAAGTAGGTAAATTAATAGCTTTAAATTATCAAATAGAAAATTTCAGAAATGTGAATGTCACGCTAGTAATTACTTAAACAATGAAGATTATTTTCATGATTAAAAGTACATCGTATAATCATCGTATAATAATCGTATAATCATCGAATTAATTTACACACCCATTAAAAAATATTTCTCGCTCGAAAAATGTGCCAGAGAACAGGTTAAAAATCCGCGAGTAGTGGTATCAGGCGAGAAAATCCGCGTGTGGATAAACATCGTTGATCGACGTTGAAGAACAGACCCCCAATTTCACCCCCGATGGCCGTGTCTCGACAGATCCGACGAGCGGACGAGCGCACGTTCCTCTTAATTCGCCGGGACAATTTTTCGTCCGGCCTAGAGGGCTTAAGGGGACGATTTTCGAGTACGTGCGTGCTCGCGATCCGGACGTCGAATGGACGCGGGGATTAGGATCGCATGCGCTGGAATGGACCGCGCCCTGCTCCCTTTTCATCCACCCATTCTCTCTCTCTCTTTTCTTCCTCTTGCTTTCTGTTTCTGTCTCTATTGCACGTCCGCGATGCTACATCCAGTGCACACAGAAGCCACGAGCCAGCGTAATACTCGCATACCACGTGTGGTCCACAATGCGAGTTCCCACAGTTGAGTGGCGTTCGGCCTATGTACGCACGACGTGGCCAAGTTAGACCTCCAAGCTTTTGCGTTTTGTCATTCATCGTTAGAAATAACATAGAGAACCATGTCCACGTATATCGTCGTTCGTAAGTGCCCGAACACTTTGGTCAGTTTGTAGTAACAGTACAAAAATGTTACCAAAGTGTACGAACGATGAACTGGTAGTTAGAAGCAACACTTATTTCTATTTTATAGAATCATCAGACTGAATCTAAATTACTTATTAAGTAACATGACAATAACGTATTTTAGTGTTTGTTATATGTACGGAAAATATAAATGTTACGTATCATTGCGTTGATTTTTCCACACTAAATCAAACTAAAGAACGAACAATAGATATATCCGTCTGTAGCAGAAACGAGCTAACCGTCGCAAATAAGGCAGAGCATAGAAATTCGATAAAACCAACTAAATCAACTATCACAAAATGGTACAGAACTTGGACATAAAAGAAGCCCCAAAGAAATCAATCAACTTAAGCTCTTCCGTCCTTCAGCAAGGAAGAATCTAAAAGAGTACTTAACCAGTTAACTAACGAAACTAGAGTAACAAGGAAGGAAAAACGAAAGCAAGGAAAAGAAGATAAAGTAGAGAGACGGAAGAGCGAACGGTGAAAAAAGCAAGCGGATAAGGGAGCACAAGTGTACAAGTGATAGAAACGGCCGGAGGATGAGCGCGCGTGATCCACGTATGCGGGAGAACGAAATTCGAGCGCTACGAACTGTATATGTTTCTCTATACGGTGTATATGTGCGTGTGTGTGTGTATATGCGAGTGTGCTTGTGCGTGGGTTAGGTGCTCACACGGGCCATGGATCACGAGGGCTCACACTCTCTATCCTGCTAAACGGTAAACCGATCTGTGAACATTTCAGCAGTCAGCGATCTCCAAGGCTAATCCTCGAGTGAGTGGGGTTGATACATCGACTACCACCACCACCAGGCTTCGCCTTCACCACCATCAGCATCGCCATCAACGTTTCCGTGCCGTCGAGTTTAGCCGATTGGAGGGGCCGAATTCGCGATTCGTGTGTCGGACTCGCGTGTACGACGCGCCCGTACACGTGTTACCACTCCAGAGAGATTCATATGGACGCTCCCAGTGTACATGCATGGAGTGCACGAACGTATAGGTGCGTTGTGTCAAACGGATGCCCGGAAAGGGAGCCGACCCCCTATGAACTTGTTTTCTGTCTTCTGGAAAATGCCATGAATGTTCTAACACGAGGGTATGTTTGTAGAAGATCGAAAGATTTGTGTGTATTTAGAGGATGTAGGGATGTATCGAAATGGTATAGTATATATCAGGATTGCGTATATGAAACAATTTTGGTAGACTTTAAAATTGGACTTCAAATGTACGTATATCAGCGTTTATATGTATTAGGGCAGTTGATGGTCTCGTGTGGAACACGGCAATTAATTTAGATTATCAACGAAATGACCAATCGGTCAGAATTTTGTGTTCATGCAGGATTAAAGTGGAAAACGTCCAAGAAAAATTTGTGGAGTTGACGCGCAACAGTTATATTATCGTTGGTAGCATTCTCTGATTTATTAAATTAATTAAATTGTAAATATAAGCTATACCAATTGTCACGCTAAATTGTTTTACACATATTATAAGCTGTAATAGGTTGTTTCACTTGTTTCTGTAAAAATATAAAGTACTATCTTGAAGTAGCTATGGTCAATGATTCTACCACCGTCTGTATTATTGACTTGTACTACTGTCTTTATTGAAACATAATATAGTCTATTCAAACGATAAGGTTACAAATGCTTACAATCTCATAAATTGCTATTATAATCCTTCGATTCGATTATTCAACACCAGGTTTTCAAATCGAATTATCGAATTGAATTGTAAACTGTTCAGCGTATGATTATCTGAATCATAAATTTCCACGCGAAAATTAACTAAAAATTGTCTATATTCTTTGATGTATATATGCTATTAACAGGGTATGATCTGTTGTCTCTTCGGGAAATTGTTGCCCGATTCACGAGGCGAATACGTATGTATGTATGTTATGCAGATTAACAGAGGAGGGTTAGCGCGTGACATTTCACATATGTGTAAATGAGATGACCAACGATTAATGGAGTGTCCAACAGGATTATGCGTCCAATAGGAACCTGTATAAGGGACCTTGTACACGAAGATTCCTTGTCGCATAAATTCGGATACAAGTTACGTGTCCGTTGATAATTACACCATCCATAGCCAGAATTTTGCTTACTTATGAGAAACATAAATTATAATTCGCGAATTCCTCTTACACCGAATTTCATTTAAATCAAACGGATCGCGTGAAAAATATATCGGAAAAAAGATCATTCCATTTTTCAAACGTTTTACAACAAAAAGGTACAAGATTCGTCCAGCAATAGCTTTTATAATAAAACTTTCTTCTCACAAGGATCTCATAAAATCGTACGTTTATAACAGCGTGTACATGTACAAATGCCAATTCTTCAACATATTACAATATTCCTAGTTGTACATCCGACATTGTACACGCACTCATTGTACATTCGCTGTACCTTGAACGTTCCATTTTAACGATAAACGCTTTAAAGCTACAAATAAAATTCGAGCCTCGGCAATTAAGCACAATCAAGAGCCATAATCTTCGAAATGAACCTTTTTTCTCGCAAGAATCCTACATAATTATGCATCCGTGAAAACGTGCCGAACGTGCCACCAAAGCGGCCGGCAAACGAACATGATCCATTCGCGGGACGGGAACGGCGCGTTTCCTCGTTCGCGAGATGCATAAGCTCGCGGACGTAATTCTCGCAGTTACGTGAACCGTATCCGTTGCGGGGTCCCTCTGAGCGTTACTATGACAGGTGACGATCAAAGCCCGGCTTAACGCAACGACCCGTTCCGTCCACACACATCGCGTGTCCTACCGCAAGAGGGAGACCGTCCGTTTCCTGTCTTCCTCTTTTCAACCTTGTCAGCCCGCTTCGCACGCTCAGCCCCTCGCGGCTCACCCTCATCTCCCATCTCTCTCTTCAGAGAGACCCGCTTTACAGTTTACCGTTTATGTGGATGGATTGATGCTGCCGGCCGCGTGTACGGCACGCCTCGCTTCGTTGCGTTACCAGCCGTCCACTCCCACGCAACCCCCATCCATCGTTTTCACCCCTGCTCTATGGTTTTCACCCCCGCGTCCGCCTTTCTTCGTCGCCGACCGTGGTCGACGCCAACACGCGGTCGACCGATCGGCCAGCAAAACCCTAGTAACGCCGTAGGCTGGCTGCTTTGGCTCCAGTTGCCTTTTCTGTTTCTCCGGCTCTTCGAAAGACGCTTTGCTTTTCTTTAGAACGAAGGTTCGTCGATGGTTTTACGATCGTTCAATCATAAACATCTTGCGATTCCCGGTATTTCTGAACCCTTGCGTTTCGTTGCAATCGGTTCGCGTTGATTTAGTCAGTCACTGTCGCCAAGTCAATATCGTGTAATTTTCCTATATTTCCTATATTTTGGCAGCAAACTGACGCGATAACATATTTATGTACGAACGAATACAATCTCTGTGGATGATTTAATTTAAAAGACACTTTAAAAGACACTTTAAAAGACACTAATTTAAATGTACATAAAGGAACGTAACAGATGGACCGCGGATGTTTACGAGATTTTATATTTTTATGGGCAATAACCGAAGAAATAGAATCTAAATAGAAATTTGTTTCGTCCACTGAGCAATGTAATAGATACTTTGGACACTTTGCGCATTTTTGCACGTTATATGCATTCCGTGTGTATGTAAATACTTTGGACACTTTGCGCATTTTTGCACGTTATATGCATTCCGTGTGTATGTAGCATCCTGCATTAAAAGCGAAGCGAAATCGAATCGTAACATCGCGCAGATTAAAGTCATTCCAATTATTTCCTTCTTCGTAGACGCGGAAACCGTGAACGTTGGAAAGTTATCCTGGAAACGAAGTATCGGAAATAATCCCGATTTTCCACCGACGAAAGGAGCAAACACGGGGCGCGCCGGTTTAATTCCGGTTCAGAGTGCTTGCTACCTCCAGAGAAAGGGTGGCTTCGAATTATGAACGGAAACAAAGAGATTTAAACTTGGAAGTTGCGAGCCGCGATCGATGGGGCATGAAACGAGGCAAAGTTTGCGGAATCCAACGGCCTAGCCTCGATTTGTATGTGTACACTGGAAACGATGTTGACCGTAAGGCCAGAGAGGACTAACCGGTTCATTTATTTCGTTCTAACAAGTCAAGACTTAACCTCTCACACCCTGTTGTTAACCGGAAAGCTTCGTTGCATTGTTTGGATTAAAATGGACCCACGAGGAATGTGTGACGCGCGACAACGATAAGATTTGAAAACGAAGATCCTGACTTTACTATTCGAAGATTGAAAGATGAGAAGAGGAAAAGTAATATAACTTTTATCGAATTTCTCGAGTTCCTTCAATTAAGTTCTAACTATAGCTATGTTCCCCCATGCAAATGGTCATAATAATTTTTTTTCTATCAGAAATGTCGGATATGAGGTCTAGACACAAAGACACCGAAGCAAATTTTATGCAAACAACTTTCTAAACATCGGGACAATAGAACGAGTTTCGAACAAAACATTAAGACAATAATCGAAAATAATCAACGAAATATATAATACATGTATACGTCTTCAGTAGTATCGGTATGTTCATTTCTACCAACAGTGTTTCTTGCACTTCATAATCTAAAAATTGTATCTCCTTGTATCTCCATCACGAACTACTACTATAAAGATACAATATTTAGGAATAAGTACCACTCTCGAAGCATATAGACGTGAAGAAAAGTAAATTTTCCTTTGACCTAAACAAAAATCGAACGAAAGCACCGAAAAGAAGAGAAGAGGCGATCGCAGAGGAATAAAATCGTTCGATGTACCGTACGATAATTTCGCAAGCAGAGCTTGAAAACTTGTCCGTCGGTTGCAAATTCGCGAAAAAAGCGAAAAGTAGTGGAGGGTTCCCTCGCGAGATGCAAGAAGCGGAAGGAAGATTCGGTGGGTCGCCGCGGATCCTCTCTTTCCCTTTACAAGTTACAAATCCCACGCGGTAAGCCGCTTGGTAATCTTCTGATATCGTTTAACGCCATATTTCGCAAAATATACGGGTCCGCGCTGTGCGGGGCATTTCGTCGGCAAGGTAGACGGGCAGGCCAAATGACACCGAGAGGGATGAATTTCCGTGGAACGAACGAAGGGTGCTGGTACACGCTGGTGTGAGGGGTTAGAGATCTCCGGGTTGTCAGGCGGCGGATGATTGCATGCCTGCGGCGGCGTTTCGCGAAGCGCCGAGCACCGCATACATAATATATACCACTTACCGAGTGGTCACCTACGTTTTATGGGCTTCTCACAATGTTTCGTCGTGCGATTTACCGGTCCGCCGTAAAAACGCGCCAATAAAACGGTGATAGCGCAAGAATAACGTAAGATGTAGAGTATATACAAATGGCAAAATGGTAAAAAGAATGGTAAAAACGGCAATAAGGCGAAGGTGTGAAGGGAAAATAAGACGCGGACTGTGTAAATTTGTGAATTGAAGTAAAGCAATAGAGTCTAAACAGAGATCTGTAAAATAAAAAGAAAGCTGATAGTCGGATGTAGGATCAGATGCAGGATAGGATGCAATTTTATATTTTTGTGAATATAATTGGAGAAGTACAACTTTAATAGAAATCAGATATTGTAACGAATATACCGTGTTGAATACATCCTATATCTTTGCGTATTATATGCATTCTGTACATTTTTGCACCTTTAAACTTTCTATAGGAGAATTGAGAATTTGACGTTCTTGGATAAAGCATTGTTGTATCATTTTCTTTTCCGATAGACGATAAAAGATTCGTTTCTTGGTATTGGTAGTATTATTGGTGTATATTTGGTTGACTATATGGTAATTTTAGTCGTATCAAAGAAAAGATGTTCTCTTATTCTTCGTGATAGCATCAGATGTGAAACTCAACATACTACTACGCTCAGAAGGAAACTGTCTTCGTTAATACCTTTAACCATTTAATTACGATATCTATCCAATTAGTTATATAGCTTCTTTCAATTATTCTAACAGTCCCTAAAAACTTAAGCGATCGAAAATTTTTCAAATTACCTATACCACCACTCTCTTTATCTACCGCAACAACAATCATCTCCTTCGTGAACACAAAAGTCTTCTCTCCGTTGATAATCTCCATGAATTGCTGTTAATTTCCGTGAAACTAATTGCGAGAGCAAGCAGCGGAAGGAGCCTCGTAACAAGCACATACTCGTGCGTTTTTCGCGGATGATGATCGTGAAGAGAGAGAGAGAGAGAGAGAGAGAGATCGTAGACGAGAGACAGAGAGAAACAAGGGGTAAGAGAGAAACGCAAGAACTAGAGGCTCACCTCACCCCGTGTGGAGCCTCCTTAACGTTAGGAAGCTCTGCCACTAATTGAATCTCCTCTCTTACTCGCGTCTGGAGCCTCCGCAACCGCTGGGAACCGGAGCACCCGTCCTGCATTAAACACCCCCCAACACCCTGGCCACCCTCATCCCCATCGAGCGGTCTGGTCCGCCCCTGGCTGCCTTTCTCTTTCGATATGTACCTCTATCTCTCATCCGCCGCTTTTCCTCCCGCTCTTTGCCTTCCTTTGAATATGCTCTGCCTTTCTCGCTCTTCTTCCTTTCGTCTTTCTTTTCTTATTTTCGTTCGTCTTTCTTTGTATTTCTGCTTCTTCGTATATTTACCTGCCACTGTCTGCACCGTTTCCCTCTCACGTTACTGCTTCTTGATCGGGCTTCTTCGCTCGAAACCTCCTTTGCTCGTTCTCCTTTGATTTTTCTACTTTTCTCCAACGGTTTTGGCTCTTTCCTCTTTTTTTTTTTTTGTTTCAAGCTCGCGTGAGTCGCCTGAGTATTTTATAACATAATTTTTTGACCATTTTCTCGCAGTACGGCGGTTCCCTTTTAAGACTGTATATGTATCGAAAATTTGTTCGCAACTCATCGAAAATTTCGGTGTTTAACGAAAAATTTAAAGTACAAACACCTAATTTCGTTGCGATATTAGTTCTGACCATATCGCTGCTTTAAATGAATGTTACAGTTAGAGAAACTTTTTTTCAAGTTTTGATCATGGTATTGTGGCTCGTTATTGAGGCAAGCTTCGTGTCTCGCTTAACTGTTATCACACTCGCAGCAAGTTCATGTTTAGTATTTAATTCAGCAGTCGTATTTAGTATATAAGGTGCTTTTTCTAATTTCGTAGTTTTCCTAGTATTCTATTTTCTTGTCCAGAATCGATTGCAACATGACGCTAATTAGCAGCTGACAGACAGTGTTTAACAGAACTCGACAGAGTTCACGTTCAAGTGTAAGCAGGATATCAGTGTCATCTGATATTTCCAAGGCAGAAGAGCAATTAATATGTTAAAAAATATGTTAATATGTTAAAGTCAGCTTATTATATACATATTTACGTATTCATGTTTTCGTTTATATTGACATTTAATTAAACTTTCTCAAAGTTAATTTAAAAGTTTAGAGAAAGATTTTCACTCTTGCGAGGAAGCATATCGCACACGAGAATTTAGATTGAATTCTTAAAACATCAAATGTATCACTTCAGTCGTATTTAAAAACAAATTTCTTGGAAACAATTCTGCAACTGGATATAAAAAGCTATATATTGCTGTGATTTAAAGTGTCGGAATTATTTCAAAACTTAAACTATCAAAAACTTCCGTGAAATCTAGAAATGCCCATTGGAGAGAATAGCGAAAAATGAATCTAAATTTTAAACGATTCTCGAATTTCAGAATAAAATTTTGCATTCGTCTAGCAACAATAACGCGGAATTAATATTTTACAGAAATTCCATATAGCGTGTAAATCGTGGGTTTTAACAAGAATCTATTAATTACGCATATAACCATGACATGGTATTCAGTTGAAATATCAAACGAGGATTACGCAAAGTCGTGTACTTATCGATATCAAATCCGATTTGCCCTGCCACGCAGAATATATGTATACCTTCAAATCAATACATGCTCGAATGCTTGAGGCTATCAAAAGAGATTTGAAGTATCGAATCCTTGTACATCGTTAAAACTATCGTTATTAATTCCTTTTCTACGATAAAAAATTTATTCCGCGGTGAAACATTGTAAAACAGACCGATAAAAGCAAATAACATAACGTTCACGTGTTATACAAGGAGAAGGATCAAGTTTACAGCAAGCGAATGTTAATTACTGTCCGACCTTTCATCGGGGACATAATGTAATGCACAACATTGAAAGAAGATTACACGTTTTCGATCGATTAATTAATTAAATGGAAATGGTCAGCAACGTTCGTCGAGAAGTATACACGCTGGTATCCGTGAATTTTGCGGCGAAATATCGGGGCTGGAAGTAACGATCAAGTGAGAGATCATGGAAAAGCGAAACGTGGTATGACGGTGCAAAATCGTTATTGAGTCTCCACATTCGAGCCAGTTCTATTGAAGTCTCCCGTGTCGTCGATTAATAGAGACACGCAGCATGCTGTGTGATAACGCAATTTCGATGAAACTTAATACTGCTGGATGAAAAATTCAGCCGTTCAGAGATTGTCGGGAAAAAAGTCGTATGCAGTTCGTTCGTTTCGTCTCATATAAAAGTTGTTTCCAACATATTGCTTATGACAATGTGACAAGCTTCGAATTTCCGTGAATTAGTCAGCCTTGGATGAGGATTTATGATATCTTTTTACTTAAAATAGCTTCACTCTTTGAGAATGGTTTTAAGTTAAAAATGTTTAGTAGTATGAATGTAATATTTATGGCAACTTGAACATTTAAGAAATTTAGTTTATAGCCTGTGATTAATTGTGCGAATAATTAAAGAATTTAACGTATAGTCTATATATGTATTTCTACTTTTATGTTTAAGCAGAACTTAAAAATATTCTTTTGGTCTATTTACAGATCTATTTCTTAAAAATGTCTTCGAATTAAAAATATTCAGTATATCGATACTCATAGCAACTTGAATGTACCCGAAGAACTTAGTTTATAGTTTGCGTGCTTAGTTTAGATAAATATTGCTATAGAAGTTTCTGCAACAGTCTAAATAAAAAATCTAAAAAAGAGTCAGTAGCAAATTTCAATTCTTTGTTTATGTAAGGACATGCGTCATGGATCAAATAAATCCTTTGATGAATTAGTTGTAAAACCAACGACAAATAGAGTATTTAACCGTGATTACTGTTTTCCTAGATCCACGACTACGTTTGCTTAGGAGAGTTTGTCTGACCAATAGCCACTGAAGTCACTGTCTTTGCGGGGCATTCGCGGTTCGAAACTCTTTGTCCCGTGAAACCACAAGAGAATCGCAACAAGACTGCTAATATCTAAATCCAGCTAATTCAGACGAAAGATTCAAGAAAGTCTAGCAAAATAATAATTCTTTTGCTTAAAACTACACTTTGGAAGAAATCAAAGAGACATTCAATTGTTACAACTTCTACTTCATTTTCTACTGAAATCCACCACAAAATGATAGCACATCTCTACAATATTAAAAGATCAGATTTATCTGTTGAAGTAGTATAAATAATTGTATTGAATTTTAAAAATAAGTTAAATTTTTTTCAAAAATATAATTAGAAATAAATTAAATGAGTCATTATCTACTAGAAACAAATGATAAATGTCCAATTAATATCTATTTATATGTACATTTTTTTTCGTATTGATTTTATTTAATATTAAATTCGTTTACAAAAATTTTTAAACGTGCAATCATTTTGTCGTGAACCGCCATATAAGGTTTAAAAAAAGCAACTACATAAAAAAATGTAGCAAACAAGCTATGTTTGTTACTATAGTACAGACAGAAGAAATAGACTATCCAAGATCAGCGCTACTTCTTTGTTATCGCTGTATCCCATTGAATATTAGTTAAATTATAATAAATTCTAATAAACTGAGTATGTATATATCTCAAGTCCATTTATTTGAAAATCAATTAATTTTGTGGGTATCATTATCTTTTACATTTTTTATTACATAATTTTTATTTATTTCTACTTTCGGTTTGAAAAATTTAAAAATATTACATCCTTCTGTTCACTGGATTCTTTACATTTTAATTAACATTTACAACATTATTAAAGTCGTAACAAACTTCATGAACAGTGAAAACACGTTACAAGAGCTATTATCATTAGAAGAATAATATAAAAAGATATATTATTGAAGATTATTTTAATACTTCCCAAAAAATTATCTCGTCAAATATAATAGAGTATCTTTTGTTTTATTTTATCGCTCGGACCACTTTAGATTTTTATTTCTATCTAACAACCCAGGTATATTAATCCTTCAAAGATGAAGATGAAATTCTCCTTCTCGAAAAATAAAACAATTACTAGGAGTATAAATAAGTTCCCACGGTCAAATACCAATGATATTAACGAAAACTGTCCAACGTTTCAAGAATTATACTATAGCCGGTTCTCCGTATTTTTCATAATTAGGGGAGGAAAAGATTGTTAAACTAATTAACTCGATAAAAGAAAATCAATCTATCATCCACTAACGAATCTGTTCTTCTAATTTAATTTTAACGTAATTTAATTCCTAAAAATTAATTAGCAACAATAGATTCCAAGGGAAGGCAATTTGATCAAAATTCTAATATCATATCAGTTTCTTTCGTATCAGTAAATACGTTCACCGCAGAAAACGCGAGAACTTATTTATACTATCAATATTATTAAACATCGCATTTATCGAGAAACGATAAATTCTTAAAACTTCCGATCAATCTTATGAAAAGCTCAACTCTTGTACTTAGAAGATTGAAGCCTATTTCTTTCGTCTCTACTATAATTAACAACGGTGTAGAGTCCGCGGGGAAAACAGAGGCAGTGACAGCCTGCTCTGCTGGGAGCTCTTCGAGGCCTTCCTCTTGACAAGCAAGCACGCCATTAGACCGCTCCCGATGTCCTATGATATCGTGGTATTCTTTCCTCGCGCGGAATCACACCTACGATACTTTTTCTATAGGAGACGTATCTGATCTCACGATGCTATGTAAACATTTGCAAAAAAGTTTCTTATCACTTACCGTCTCTGTTCATGTTAGCTTCGAAACACTTGGCGAGTCTGCAGGCACGGCATTGGTTCCTGTGGGTCTTGTCGATGGGGCAGCGCCCTTTCATGGCGCCCTGAACCTTGCAGATGTACCTTCGATTGCTGTGAATGCTCCTCTTGAAAAATCCTGAACAACCTGGACAGCACAGAAAAATTCCAACGTTCTGTTAAAAATCGATCGAACGTATCTTGTCAATGATTTAGCGAGAAGTATGCTAAATAAAAAACAAATTTTATACAGGGTGTCTTATCAATTCTGTCTATTTAGTATGATAGATGAAAGTTGCAGGGTTGAAAAAATACGTAACCAGATGGCAGAGATTTGCAGGAAAATTTAAAGAGTAATAATATTGGTTGTTACCAATATATCACAAGTTACAGATTACAGGCGTATATTTTATAATTTTGTAATTTTACGTTTAGATTAAAAATTGCATGATCTTTAATTTGTAAAACTTCAGTTGTTTTATTACCGAATTTGTTCCTGTTACAAATCATATTATAGTAATTTATAATTTGTGATTCGTAAAATCGAACTAACAGTATTAGTTTGATTATGCAAGAGAACCCTGAATTCCGATTTTGATTGATGCTTAAGATTATTAAGGTACGTTTATTAAAAATCGAAACTAATCTCCAGATTTCCCCTACTCCTTCATCTGCGAAACCGCTATCACCAAATTACATATATATTTTTTCCAGCTGCACAACATTCATTGGAACAGAGTTGATAGAACACTCTATACCGTCGGATAAGTTACGATCATTGCGTAGATTTAACCTTTATGATTTATTTAATTGGTAATTAAATAATCTTCTCTCTCTAAACATTTTGAGCGAATCTGATCTAAAGCATTGAGCTGGTCAGAAAATTATCGTGAAACTTGAATACGTGTTGTTTCGGCTAGCTGTCAAGTGAATGAATTGTTAAATAAAAGCGGATTGTAATCAACGAATCTGTTGTCTCTTATAGAAGATAAACAAATGTTTGTCGGAGTGTTTTTTTTTAATGAAAAATTTAAGTACAGAAGAGCTTGATAATTACCGTCGCAACTGTAGATGCCGTAGTGTTTTCCAGAGCTACGGTCACCGCATACCAGACACGGTATATCAAGTAATCTGTCCCCTACAACAGAAATTGACTTAATGGAAAAACGGAAAATCTAACAATTGTTAATGATGGCTTCGTTTCTTTTCGCTTTGTATTTGTCTGTTTTTGAAAGCAAAATGTTTTTCAGAAATAAAACCTTGTTTGATGTTCTTTCTATTTTTAAACATTGTTCAAACTACGATCAACTGTGACTAATTAAACGTTCAATTGTTTTTTATTCCTAGGAATATTTGATTTGTGTATAATAGGAAAATCCAGTATTTCTTGAGCGTGTAATTGTCTAAAAAATTTTTCAAAAAATACTTAATGCATTAATACGTATTATTTGAATTGAATATGTACGTTTACAGTGTTAAGTTTTATAATGTTTTTAGAAATTAAAGGGTTGATAATGAAGATGTGATTGTAATTAAAGTACAATTATGAAAAATATTAAAAATATCTTCTTTCGGATATTTGTGCATTACGTTCTATATTTATGAACCAGCGTAATTTCAGCATTTTATACAGCGAAAAATATAAAAAAATTATATTTTCCATAATTCAATTACTTGACATCTCTCTCAACGATATGAGGAATGTGAAATGATAAAACAAATTCATTGATTACGTTTGTAGCTAAAAGAAGGTTGCGTCCAACGTGTCTGACTGTATACAGATATTTCTACTTGATTCTTATTCCACCATGTGTTCGAACAAGTTTCTCTAAAACATTTGTTTCGTATATACCGCGTACATTTTACAAACTATACCATTCTTAACAGCTTCGTAATTGTAAAAATACAAATATTTATTAATTTTTTTACTTCTCTATACAATTTCAGTTTCGTTAAGAACCACCAATTTCCGAGACAATTACCTTCCATCGATGAACGCTATAAACAACTAAACAAATACAGATAAAATAAAAGAATTACATTTTTATGTTCAAGTAAAGTCGAACACTCTTTCAAACGCGTTAAATAAAATTTCTTAATTTATCTGTCGAACAAATGCTTGACCATGCGATTAATCCGACGTACGAGATACCGCCGAGCCACTCGTACAAACCGGGCAACCTAAAAACGAAGTGAAAAGCTGGCGGAAAGAGGACTCCGTTTAAGAAAGCAAAGCGGACCGCAAGAAGAGCTGGAGCGTTAATCTGTTCTCCCCCTTTTTGGAGGAACCCTAATCGTCCTAATGATCCGCGGCAAGAAAAACACAGCCATGCCTAAGCCAACCAAAGCTTCCGTTTCTGGCCTGGGGAACCAACCACCTTCTTCTCACACCAAATACCTACCAACCTAACCCGATCAGTCGAGCTGCTTCAACCCCAACAGATTACCTCCTTCGACGTTTACGCTTATATCTAGGCATCGTTGTCTTATGTGTCCTACGCGTCGATAAACTATAAACGATTTCAATAGCAACAGGGATTAAGTATATCTTGGGACAATAGTTACAAGTTTATACAATCCTATTATATTTGAATTTGAAGTATCTTCTCCGAAAGCGTCGAAGGATTTCAAAGTTTGTATTTTGATTAATATCTTGGTAATATTTTTTCGAGATCGCTATGCATTCAACTCTGGACAACGCTTAGAGTTGCTATGTTATATCGTGAAAATGGTAAATTATTAACAATAATTGTATATTCAAGGCAACGTACATTACGTTGGAAGAAAAAGAAAACTTAAAATTACGTGCAGCTTTTTGAATGACATCGATGGATGAACGTAAGAGTATTTGAACGTTAGAACGTAATATTTAGACTTTCATTTTTGATATGAAATCGAGTTGTAATTTAAACAAAGTTAATGGCGTAATTGGAAAATTTCGGGAAATTTGTATCGAACGATTAAAATGAGAAACAAATTTTTCTAGAGATATTTGTTTTATCATTATTTTATGTCAAATAGTATCAAGTAGTATTCCTTGAATTTTAAAGCGATCTATTCTGGATTTAGCAAAGTTAAATAGTCGTGAACAAAACTTTGGCAATATTTTTTTAGTTAACAACCCTTTCCATTGAATACGATTTTGAAACGAATAATAATAAGAATAGGGGCTTCATTTTAATAACAAGATACAATATTCTTTATTTTATTTCGTATTTCATTAAAAAAATTATACTTTGTATTTTGTTTTATTTGGAAGACAAACAATTTGGGAGAACTATAAATATCAATCATTTATATAAATATCTCGAAAACTGAAATTAATAGATTTTCGCAACACGTTTGAAACAATTTTTAATAAAATATAAATTAAATTATTTCGATTAAATACATAGCGACGCAATCTTGCTTTCAAAAACCATTGTTTCGTTATCTAACTTCTGTACAAAGTCAATTAAACCATAATTATACAAAAAGCACAATTGAAAATACCAAGTAGCATAGTTCCATTCAATACGAACCGAAGATAACCGCTCCTCTATCCAGAATAAACTTCCTAATCTCCATTCAATTACAAATCCCAAAGCATCGGTGCCAGAAGTCAATCACCGGGACCAAAAAGCATTGCAAGGCCACCAATTGAACAACCAATAATCGCACACATCTAAAACGAGAACTTCGACTCTTCCAATCGTGCGAAATCAAAATCGAAACAAAAAAAAATCCTCCAAAGCTAAAGTAAACCAAACCGACGAAACAAGCTATTTTAACGCGCACCCAAACCGGTCAAACGTCGACGTGGCAATGTTCAAACTAAACCTGTCAAGTCACCAGGTCATCGAAACCAACCATTTCCCGATGGAAATAAATAATGTGAAAAGGGAAAATTTCAAAAGAAAAATAGAAGAAACAGGAACCAACGTCTCGTCTTACCGATCTTGCGCGTAAATAAAAACGAAGAATAAATGAAAAACAGGGGAGCAACGAAGCGGCACGTGTGTCACTGTCTTCTAAGTACCGCGTGCCCTGAGCGGGGGTTGGCGAACCACTCCTACGTATCACTGGCGAGAAAAGCAAGAGAGGCACGCTTTATCGAACTGACCTGTGCCCATCCTTCGCGACTGATCAAAGTCGAGCATCCCCAGACGGACGACTGGACCGGTGGTCGTTCCGACACGACGCCGAGGGAGTCGCGCGAAGTCTCGAAGCGTTCTCCGTGACGAGGTGGCTTCGAGCCTCGGCGTAGCTACTCATCTCGTTGGGAAGGGCGGGTACCGCGGTTCGCGTTCGTGTGTACGAGCTGCTCGTATCGATGTGTGTGCACGGTGCGTCTGTACGTTCGTTATACGCACGTATATAGGGGCTGCTGCCCGATTGGCTGTCGGAGTTGCCTATCTCCCCTGACCGTAGCCATACTAGCTGGAATCACGGGTCGTTCTTCAACACGCTCGACGTGCTTCTAGGAGAGGATGGCTGGCCAGGGTGTGGGCGATCCCTAACACACGTACAGAAGTTCCTAAACGGCCGCGAGTCGGCGTAGCTATGACGTCGACATGGGGATAGCGAAAGATTTGATCGTCTCGCGTTAGACGTGCTTGTTTGATGGGATTTTGCAGTTGGTGGACGATTTCGAAGCGTTACAATTGAAATGGTCGAAGTTAATGCGCCACTTTGCTCTTATTTGTTCTTATTTGGTGATGATTCTTTTATTTCGTTTTCTTCTTCTTTTATTCTTCTTCGTGTACTCTTGCTTTTGTATATTAATGAGGAACGAGAATCCATCAATCAGAAGATGCGGCATTTTTCCGATTTAACGGAAAATAATTCATATTGAAAAAAAATTTGTGTATAATATTTAACGTTAAATAGCTAACCGAGATGATTCATTGTGTCACCTATATATATAATTACGCGAAACAAATTACGAACTGATATTTGCTATTAGCTGCGGTGATATTTGTCTTATTTCTTCTGTAGCATCTGTATGTAAGAAAAGATTGCGTGCGTGGAATAATAATTTTGCATCAGCCCTCAAAGCGGTGCAGGAGAAAAGATATATCTTTTGAAATTCACAGGGTTGTTGTACGAGACGTACGATTTTTGAATTTCCAATGCCCCCTAACAGAGGATCATTATGATACAACAAGATGTGGAATTTTACAGTTCGATCAAATTACGTAAGCAGTTAACGTAATTTTTTATACATCTAAGTGAAATTGTTCGACCATGGCACGCAGGAAGAGGGATAAGGTCATAACCATCGCTGGATGCGGCTTTAGTCAGGCTATTGCACGATGTACACCACTTCTTCAATGTGGCTGGTACGTTGGCCTGAAATTGGAGGGTGGTAGCATCGATGAAGAGGGGTCAGAGGAAGGTGACAGGAGGATAGGTGGGGAATTCCAACGGGCGACTAGACGGCCCGGGGACTTGCTGGCCGAGTGGCTGACGCGACTATAGTGGGGTAGTGCTAGTTAGCCACGGGAAATGCGGGGGCGGCTCCAAAGGCCACGTTGTCAGACGAACGTTACCACCGTGTCATTGGTCGACTCCACCCCTGAGATGGCACAGGGGTGCAGATCTATGTAGCAAGGGTGGATGGGCGTTTCCAGCACGCCCATTCGACGACGGAAAAGAGCCAGGATCTCGACGACCAACCGCTGCCTCGAGATTAAACCGACGTCGTTGGTGGCTGTTAGGGCTGCGATTCCATTTGTCGTTGAAATGGTATGCCGACGTTTCTTCCAGTTCCTGGAACGGGGGGATGCCTGGAAATTGCCAGGATGATGCGAGAACTGCGGTTCACAGAAAAAGAAGGGATGGTAAATGTTAATGCAAAGATACTCGACGCGCGACCTCCTCCCTCTAATCCTCGAGCCGTGAAATGAACATCGTGCTTCGATTCGAGGAACTTTTGTCGAGGATGCGTTATCAATGTGTGTCGATGTCCTTTTGTCTCGTCTTCTTTTTCTTCCTCCAGCATTTTGAGTCCTCTATGGGGTATTTTCACGAGTTGTAAATTACGCGCACGATACGCGTTATGGAAGTAAAATTGTTTACATTCGATAATTACGCTTTTTATATGCGCATTTATATCTCTTGCTTCGGCTAACTTTTAAAATTTATTTAAAACTTTTATTTTGTCGTCATTTATAATATACGTGTAAACGGTACAGAGTATGATAAAATTACGTGGATATATTTATCGATAAGGATATGATTGATTAAAGATGCGGTTTAACTTGTCTATTGCAAGAAATGTACATCTTAAATGAAAATATTACGTAATGTTTCTAACTTTTATTTCATGCAAAATTGTTGTTACTTTGTCGCTGATGATTATTACTTGATAAATATTATTACGTATTATCGATAATAGTATATACAGCTATTATTACAATTATGCGGCAAAATCATATCAAATTTTTGCATTTTTCTTAAAACTGGGATATACTACTCGAATTTGAAACAATTTTAAATGTCGCATTGCTATAAGAAACTATATTGTTATCATTACAAGTTAAGTAGTAAACGATTATCACAGATGATAATTATGCAGTAGTAAATGGTAACTATAAAATAAGATGAAGTTGTTCTTATAACTACATTTTATTTTATAACTTTACAACATTTACTGGAACTATAGTTTTGTCAGATTATTTAAAACATATGCATATAACTTACACCATTACTATTATTATCTACGGATGGTATTGGATCCGCCAAAAGGCCGGAGTGTTCCTTGCGTCCTCTGCGATTTTCTACGGCGAACATAAGAATTATCACCGCAGAAGTACCGACGTGTTCCTGTTTTACTGATGTAAATGAGTTTATAAACGTAATTTATAAAAATATCATTATAACAGTATAGCAAACCTTGCGGTATTACGTATATAAGTTAGACAGTATCGTATTTCTGGAAATACTAACAATTTTTAAATAGAATTGTATAAATCATTAATTTATAAGAATATTATAAGACGCGCAACGTTATTTAATTACATTATATTAATATTATTAATAGAATTATACAATTTATTTAATTATATTTATTTTATTTAACTATCATTTATTTAACTTGTGAAAATGTCAAGGAAGGAGAGTAGAAGGTGGACAGAATTAAGAATAAATTATGACATTCCAGTTCGCTTCAGAAATCCTACTTATTGATCGATCCTATTTATTAAATTTAAGAAATTATACAATAATCTTTACAATTAAATAATTTAATAGGAAAATTTAGTTTTGATTCAAGCCACTGCCATACTGAATCGATAACGAAAAAGCACTGAATGTCACATCTATTTCGTACCTCGTCGATGGTATAATTTAAAGTATTTTGTTTGTTTTTGGGTTTGTTAACGATAATGATACTATAATGATGTTAATCTATTTTAATGAATTGTAGAAATATTATGAGATTGATTTTTATTGGTTAATAATTTTCATGTAATACTTATTTTCTCCAAAGTGTGTAATTTGTATTGTAGTTTTAATAAATAAATATACAGAACATTCTAACTCTTATTATATTATTAAATATACTTAAACATAAGGAATAGAAGGAATTATGCATGAGCGTGATCAATTTGAGGTTAGTTTAGCAACTAACCTATTCGTTGTAATTGTCATGTATATATAGGAACATTATATTTATAGATGTAAACACGAAGGAAGACCAGATTCTTTTTAAACTTATTCAGCAATTGTTCATTGTTATTGTGTTACCATGAATGTACGAGTATTTAAAAAAATTCAATTGGATTTTAAATGTAATAGCAGTATTTTTGTAAAACATTCTCGTTCTATTCATTATATCTCCAATGCTTCTCCCCTAAATGTGTATAAAAATCATTTTTTAAATAGTAAAGTATTGATGGGATATTTTTCAAATAAGCGGAATTTTTCCAATACACAAAATGCTGTTTTGCATCAGCAACTCCATCCAAAAGTATTTCAAAGATCGTTACTATGTAACAAGAATGTAGTACTAACTTCAAAAATTCCTAGCAATTGTTATCCTACTGCTATAAATAGTATTAGACAATATTCGAATTCAGGACCTACAGTTGTAAATGAAGCTATTAAATACAATGGTGGCATTTTCCAAATGATATCTGAAAGTATAAGTGTAGAATGGATCACCGAAGCTTTTAGATACATGCATTATCAAACAGGTTTACCATGGTGGGCAAGTATCATACTTACCACAATTATTACAAGAACATTTATAAATCTACCGTTAAATATACTCGATGTGAGTATCATTACTATGTTACCAAATTAAGTTAAGTTAATATTAAGATTGGAATATATATTTCTTAAGTGATCTTTATCTAGCTTCACAATAGGGCAAAACAGGAAAACTTGAAAGGTGAAATGATGGATATTGCGGAGAAAGTAAAAAGAAAAGTGGAAAAGGAAGTAGCATTGTCTCAATTAAGTCCAGCACGTGCGATTGCTTTATACACACGCGAGGTATTTAAATATAAAGTATTTGGATACGCGCTATTATATTCTTCTATTTATATCAAGCATATTCATTTTTTACTTTGCATAATAGATTTCTAACGAACAGAAAAGATTGTATATAAGAGACAATTGTCATCCATTTAAAAGCGTTGCAATGGTATTATTGCAAGCACCGATATGGATAAGTTTCTCAGTTGCAATAAGAAATATGTGTTTTATGTTGCCTCAAATAAGTCCTGGTGAGTAATATATTTAGTATATAGCGTTTTTAATACAAAAATAGCAACAAAACTAAATCCTACAAATTTTAATGCTAGCTACCATGAAGGATTTCCAAGAATTGACTACTGGTGGTTTTGGATGGATACAAAATCTTGTAGACATAGATCACTTTTATATATTTCCTATACTTTTTGGAGTTTCTCACTTAGTTACAATGGAAGTATGTATGCAAGTATTTATTTTCTTTACTTCAGATATCTCTCAACGTGATTCCTTTTTTTTAGGTAAATTATGTATTATTTAATATAAAGGATTCAAGATTTAACAGAATATACAAGAATTTCTGCAGAGTACTCATTGTTTGTTTTGTGCCTATCATGGCATGCTTACCATCGGTATGTTGTACAAAATGAATAATTTCTTTATTCTGTGCTATTATTCATTCTATTAATGTTTGCAAATTAAATGTTTTAGTGTTTATCCTTGTTTTGGGTTACCAATAATTGGTATGGAATGTTACAAAATTTAGTACTACTATCTCCAAAAGTCCGTAGGGTACTCAGAATACCTAAAACTGATTCTGATCTTCGGCATCCATATCAAGAATTACATAAACGATTATTAGACAAATTTTCTTTAACGCGATCCGTAGCAAAAGCATAGAAACAAGATGAAATATTTCTCTGCTATGTTGAATGTAATATCATTTAGTAGGAAGTCAAATAAAAAAGAATAATTATCAATGTGCTATTAACTATCATCATAAAATTGTAAATACGTTTATCTCGTCTTAAGATTTTCTTCATAATATTTTAATTAACCCATTTTCTTTATTTATGCTTCCAAGATACAGTATACAGCTGTCAAATATATTTCACCAGCGGATAATACTACTTTATGGAATGAGCTAGCAGATTCCAAAAGCGAATTATGGAAGAAGTCATAGCTTTTACCAAGTATTTATAGTCTTTCTTTGTGATAAATTGGACTTCTGATAAATATAATACGAAAATCGTCCAGAAAGTAGTACGCGTTTTGAAATAACAACAGTGTAATTGCATTTTCAAATTGAGTTCGCAATAATTTTTATTATGAAATGGAATAACTTTTTATAATGCCGAAGATAAATATTCCAATTTATTCATATCTTGTAAATCCCGCTCAACATGAATTTCGGCACATAAAATCAAAGGAAATATTTTCTCTGGACCTACATACATCGTGCATAAGTTCCACTAAAATTGGAAATTTAAATTTGAGGATGCAGCCGCGTTATAATGAAGGTATATATGGAAGCGTACTTTCTTCAACTCAGATGCGAATATCATCGTATCAGTGCGATATATCTTTTAGAATATAGTAGCAAAATACACAGGAATCTTTTTAGAGCGCTCATTGTTTGTATCTCTTATGCACGTTTATCATCGGCATGCTGAACCTAGATTTTGCGAAAACGACAAGTATTAATCTTTACAAATTAAATATCTTAGTGTCTATCCTTTAATTAGTGATTATAAAATCAGTCCATCCAACGATTCGACTCACTGCAAGTAAGTAAACGGAGGGGCGTACTCACAATCTTCAGATACTATAATTTTCTGGGCGTCGTCTGTGTCATAAACTCGAGAAGTCGAAGCAAGTCCTATAATATAACAATGCCTCATGGTAAGTAAATCCCCTTCTGAATTCAACAATTGATTATCGTTGTTCAACCAATAGCCGAAGTCCCTTACATTTATCGCGTGTTTAGCGTAAGAATATTTTCTTTGCTTCTACTAATTTGAGCCGCTGCGTTGGACATATTGCGGAGACAATGATATTCGGCGAGAAAGTTCGTATCTAAATGACTTATTTTTTTTTTTTTTATTTATTCTTATAAGATATAATATATACATATAAAATGCATTTCACTAACGGAGAACGCACTTTGTGCAATGAACTGGCAGATTCGAGAGGCGAATTACGAAGAAAGTCATGGCTTTTATCAAGTTCTCTACATTTCTTCTCTGTAGCATTCTCTGTATCAGCTTCTTCCGTGGGTTAGCAATTGTACGTATATCGTCGCAATATTTATAATTACACGGATTTATTGTTAATACTTTAATAACTGTTACTTATAAATTTTGTCATTTTCTGATAGATTGTACTTCTGATAAATATAATCGGTAACTATCGATGGAAATGTAATAATGCTATATTTTAAATTGACACGTGTTCGCTTAAGTGTTGACACGAAAGAAAAATATGCTAACAAATGAATAGAAAGAATATATTAATTTATGTGGAGAAAATATTAATGCATATTATCATACGATCATTTTTAGGAGGAAACACTAGTTGGTCCAGATACCCAAGTTGGTCTACGTCCACACGTGGATGATTGTTCGACGTCCTGTGTTGTTAACGATTGTAAAATCCGTTATCCCGCTCCTTATATCTGTATTACTGTCAGAGGACGTTCCTTTTTGATGAAAAGGTGGCTATAGATAATCCATATCAAACGAGGATATGTTTTTTTCTGACGAAGAAATACGCAAGCTTAAATGCGAAGAAATCTAATAAAGTGAAATCAAATAGACAATAATCATATTATTCATGTACATAAATATAATAAGTAGAATAAATTACGCATAATCGTTATCAAATTGAGATTACGGTAATATTTCTGACGAAATGTAACAATTTTTAATGTAACATCGAAGATCGAAACTTCATTGGATGTAAGTTTTGGCGTTTATAAGCGTGTAGAATTGAATATCACACGTGGTTTAAAATAAATTCTATGTCTTCGCGTTATTTTAGTATTGTTTATCCACATAACAAATTTATTCCAGTAAATGTTTCCTGAAAATTTTATTTAGCATCTTATCATTAATTGAGACGAAAAGAAGAAAAAAATATTAACAATGGAGAAGAAAAAGGTAATAAAAGACAAAGATGCTGTCGATGCGACCAGGATGTGATGAATTATACGCAGATCCTCTTCTAGGAGATCAGAGAATGGGAAATACGTGCTGCTCGTAATTTTGAACATTTTTTCGAGCGAATATTCGAATTTCATTCAGCAAATTTACACGCGAAGACACGTCTCTTCTTAAAAACTACTTCCTAGCCCTTCTCTTCCTTGGTTGCTTCATTGATAATGCTGAAATAATGGCTGCACAAACTTTCTTCTTGCTCGATATCGTTGGACAAACGCTAACTTGAAAGCGAATGTGTCGTCAACAAATATTGAACGTGCGAGGGAAATACGGTTTGTCGATAAATATTGCATATTGTCAATATTGTCAGTATTTATTGACAAACTGCGATGATGTTGAAAAAGTTGAAATATCGACACTGTTATCGATCGTTAGACTTTAAGCCGAAAGTCGTGGAAAACTGCGATTTTCGCTATTTTAAACCGTTTCCAGCTCATAGAGACATTGATCAATTTCGACGAAACACTGGACACGTGTATAACTGACATAAGTCGGTAAAATGTATTTAAATTATGTAAATTACAGGCTCGGATAAAAAAGTTGTAAAAAGAGACTTTTACTATTTTCTCCGCGATTCCGAGTAATCGCAATTTTCTCAAATTTGTTTACGCGTCATTTATTAAGCCAATCCTCCTAACTACCCAGAAAAATTCAAGTCGATCGACCCAATTTTCGAAAAGTTATTCTGTTTTAAAGATTGTCCGATCAGCCACGTGAGTAACTGTATTTTATTTGTATAACAAATGAAAAGGTTACACATATTTTCGCTTAGTACCAGCATCTCTATCTCTATTTTATTTCCTCCTATCTCATTTCTTCCTATCGCGTTTTAAGATTTTTCTCATAGTATAATGCAACTATATTTGAACTGTTATTCGTATCCTTGATCCTAGGTACTTCATGGCGGTAAGGTCGTAAAAAATGTATTATGCGTATGCTTGATAATGAAAATAGATGCGGTCGGCGAAAAAGTTCATCTCGAGATAACGTGTTAAATCACGTTCTTTATTTCTGCTTGCATGATGCAGTATATATAAAATCCATTTCATTAGCAAATAACGTACTTTGTGGAACGGATTAGAGTAGATTGAACAGATTCGAGTAGCGAATTACACGCGGAAGTCATGGCTGTTATCAAGCTCTCTGTAGTCCTGCTGTGCACCATCCTTTGTATCGTCTTCCTTTGTGGATTAGTAGCTGTGCGTATTTCGTTAGAATACTTTCAATTATACATAATGTCTTAGTAATTTTCTGTCATTTTGTCACTTTGTATAACATAAGATGATAGAGATAGACAAGTTGATACGCTAGAGGAAATAGACGTATACGTTAATGAGTTCATTCATTCACGTACAGTGCATACGAAAGCATGTTCTAACTTAATTACTTTTAGGGGGAAGTTTATCCTTACCCAGGCGACTGTAGAAAGTACCAACATTGCGATGGCAGCGGTTGCTTCGTCTTGGAGTGTGGCACAGGGACGGAATTTAATCCCAACATCGGCACCTGCGACTATCCTCTCCAAAATCGTCAGGATTGTTTGCAACGTGTGTAATTCGTGCAACAACAATTTGAAATATTTATGGAATATATCGGCATATCGAATCGATATACGGCTTTTTTTACGAACAAATGTACATACAAATTTAAAGAAGTGGAATAATTGAATAAAATTTATTTTCAATTCACGTCATTCGTTATTTCGTATTCTTATTATGGTTCCAAATTTTTCAACGATTAAATCCTACATAATTTACGTATAACGTGTATACGTACTTACTTATATACATATACACTTACGTATATATATATATATATATATATATATATATATACTTTCTGTTAATTTGGATATATTGCTTTAGAGATAATTATCTACCTCGTAAAATTTCAATGTCTCGGCCAATATCACACATATCTTCAACGATTAAATATAATTATCGATGAGCGATATTATAATACGAGTATCTGTCGCTAACAATTACTAATTTAGCAACGAGTGCCGGAAGTGCTATGCACGCTGGCTACTGCTCGCAAAGAGCGCACAGTCTACAGACGACCTTCGTTCGTGTATCAAGTAGATAATCGAGACCAAATAGTTTATAGCGTATAAAAAAAAAAAGAGGAAAAAATATCCGCCGAATAATTTCGCTGTTTATTCACTGAAACGTGACCTCCACGCTGACGGCTTATCCGCAACAATTTGACCACTAGTGTACTGTACAATTAAATATAACGAATACAGCAGTCATTTTGCATGCAAGAGGATGACATCTCGATCGTTGATCTTACTGTGTGTATTATGTTACTGTTTCACTGTGTCCACTGCTAAGAGAATGAAAGTGGTAATGAAGGTCTTTTTGTTATTAACAATTATTGCCGATATGACTGTAACTTTTCTTTCATTCATACTCGTACAAATTTACACTCTGTCCATGCAACTGTATATCTGGTTCTGTTTATGCTTTTGAAGCATATTGATGTTCATTCTTTTTTTTTTTTTTTGCAACTGCTATTGTTATCTTATTCCCGGCTATTTAGAGTAATTTTGTCGCTTCAGGGTATTGTACCACTGCAGATTCTATTTCATTATTTTTACTGCCTGTTCTTTTTATTTATTTGTTAAATATATTTACCAATACACCATATATTAAACGATATATAACCATATACTCGCGTAAGGTGCTACTCAAATTTTTAATGACATTTCGACGTTAGAAGATTTTTAATTTCTTCGATGAATAGAAAAACAGAATTATCATTAAAAATTGTTTTATCATATACCATATTATAGTATTGATAATTGAGTAATGTTTATCAGCTTCCTCTTACATCACAGATTTTTTATTACGTAAGGTCTATGTTATGCTGATAGCATAGACCTAAAGTTATTTCCTAGTATCTGGTTCTTCTTATTTCAACATAATTTTATCTACATATGTTTTTATGCCATGAATTATTCTTAACGTCTTAGTTTTCAAACGTACTTAACTGTCAAAATCATTTGTTCCAAATTTTTCCACTTGTTACGTTATAGTGAACGAATTTATAAAAGTATCTTAGGATTTACGAATGTGTAGGAATTATTTATAAATAATTGCACTTTGATGAGAGTAACAGTCTACTTCATAATTCTCCGACCAATTATACCGACAATAAATATATGTATTATACGTAAATAATTACAATTAAAGTATTTTGTGACGCATATATAATTATTATTATATATAAACAATAACATTTAGCAATAATTTTTAATAATTTTTTGCAATGTAAATTAAATGCTTGCCAAAAATACACGTAATTTGTCATTTTGACGTGTTTTTCAGTTTCAGTGCTGAAGCAGCACATAATCAAGATAATATTACCGCAGAATTTCATTTATGTAAACTCGTTGAGGCAAGAACAGTTCATTTGGCTGAAGTTTATTTCCTCCGTTACTTATTACTCTTCCTTTGCACACTTACGTATAAATAAAAGCTGAAACGAGTGGGTACAACCGGTAGCAATTTAGTTAACTCGATCTCTTGTTTTAACAGGCGAAAAGATCCTTAATATTTTAAGAAATCCTTCGGCATGTACGTACGTAAGATGGGAAATTATACGTATCAACGATGATCTTTCTATACTTTTCTCAAACTTAGGAAATTCGTTCCGAATAAAAAACACGATTGGATCAAGTGATCGGACATTAATTAAAATTTTGTTCCCATAAACAGAGTTCTTCTTACGAATATTCTTAATGCTTCAGCTCCAACCACAATTTCTATCGTTGCGCTTGTTTATTCGCAGGAAGGGAAAGAATTCGACGTGCTGCCATATCCAGGAGACTGCACGAAATATTTGGTATGTCGGAAAGGCGTGTGCAACCTAGGAAGCTGTATGTCCACTTACGTGTTCGACCCTGCGGCCGGCACCTGTTCACATCAAGCGCGCGGATTCGTCGATTGTGGTCTTCGTTCGCCAAAGAAGTATAGCCCCTCCTGGTGAAATAGCAAGGCCGTAAAATCAGTCGAGCAGAAAATTACAAATGTTTCGACTGAGGAAACGGCGACTTGAAAGATCTTGAGGGAGATATTGGGAGTGGCATCGATCCATTAGCGATGGAACTTTAAATCTCAATTTCGACGGCATTCGAGGATTTTCAGAAACGCTGCAAACGAAATGCCGATCGTTTTGTATCTAATTTGACATGTAAAACTTTTGTCAGTTTTAAATTTTCAGTCTGGGGATCTGAAGTTGCGTCGAGTTTTCAGTCCTCCAAGTTTTGACGAATCTTAAAAGGTTTCAACTGTACATTGTTAATAGTATTACAGTATAGTTATATACCTATAATGTCAGAAACAGATTTACGATATTATATAAAATATGATACATCGAAAAGCTACGTATAACATACTCGTATAAAGTATTAACTGTAACCCCTAAGCGTTCGAGTCTTTGAAGCTAAATCTCTCAGAATCTCTGAAGGGAATGATCGAGACTCATCGAAATCTTAAAGACTAACAAAGACCTATAGTTCATGATTTTCAAACGTTCCAAGTATCGAATCATATTTGAATGGATTCGAGGTATTCCATATTATATATCGTTGCCTGTGACACGACGATTAACGACCAGGCTATTTCATCATCAGGGTCTCTACTTTCGCCGAAGAAGCTTAAAAGATCGATCCACTCAAACGATCATTCATCCATCTACCATACACCAGCTTCATGAAAATGTAACACTAGAACTAACTAGAATAAATCCTTGAAAAAAAAAAAAGTGAATCGTCATCTCCGTCTCTTTTTCCTTTCGTATTTCCGCTGGTGTAGTGTTTGCAGCCGCACAGTCGGCCTCTTTATCAGCCCTCGTGTCTGATCGTTGTCAACGAGGGCCAATTTGTTCACTCTGGAGTCAATTGGCAAACAGTTCTGTGTGTACTCGCTTTATTAGCATGTTGATAAAAGCACGTTCGTTCGTCTTCCTTCAACCCAACGCAATAAAATATTTCTCTTTTCCTCCGGCTGTGTCAGCCGGTCTCGCTCGAACCGTTTCGATTATTCGTCATCCTGCTCGTTCCTTTGCGTCAGCTCGACATTCTTTTTCCCAGCGGCTGATTTCTGCATTGACCCTCGACCTCTGCGACCGATAACCCTTTCCGTTCATCGTGGCGCAGCTCGTTTTCTCCGAAGAACGCCGACTATGTGCAGCTTCTCGGTAAGTATGGGACGCAATTGTGAACGCGAACTACAGTTTCATAAGGAAAACCGGGTCAGCTTGCCGTAATGCCAGCAGTATCGTTGAAGCGTCGAGGATGATGTCGCGGTATACCGGTCGTTTTCTCGTTGTTCTAGCTCTTCTCTGTTTCGTCGTCGTTCTCACACACGCGGTACGTGCTCTTTCTCCCTTCTTCTCTTGTACTTTACCATCGGATTGATACTTGCACGGTCACGTGATTTTAACACCTCACCGGAAGATCGTCGTCTGTTCCAAGAGCCGATTTTCTCTGACGTGATCACGTGTACGGTACCGCTCCTTATTATTCGAACCACACGTCCATCATATTATAGATTTATTTTTCTTTTATTCTCACGTTATTGTTCTATTCAATGTAACGCATGGCAAATAACGCATTCATGTTTCGTTGTAATGTGACGTGATTTGTGTATTATAATGTAATTGCTAGACCGCGGATGTTTATTCGTTTATGGGGAATTTAAGGGTACTGGATTGTTTGGAAAATTTGTAATACTCTTGACAACCGATATACGTATTGCAATGATTTATCGCAGAATTATTTAGTTTCGTTTGTTAGAATATCGAAATTGTATAATCAAACAGAAATATCACTTCTCGTTGAACTGAAAGATTTTATTCTTCGCTAAAATAATACAGCTACGTGGATCAATGAAAAGTATTAGCAGGCAAAATTATACGTTGATTGGATGGGCGTAATGTTTATTCTGATTTTTATAAATTTCTTTCAATGGTTCAGAAATGTATAGTCTAAAAAGTTGCTGCAAAGGGTATGTTGTTAAGAAGAAGGAAAAGTTTTACGAAAAAGGTCTCGCGAAATCATTTTGCACGTAGGATAAAACTCAGGAAAAAGTTACATACTTATGTTATTGTGCTTAAAATTGTTCTTAAATTTCTCTACGAATTTTCCGAACTTTCCGCAATATAAAAATGCAAGAATGTATAAAATATCCAGTTATTTGTTATAAAATTCAATGGATGAAACAAATCTGCCTAGGCTTCATTTCGTTATTTGCGTTTGTAGAAATATGAATTTATATAAACTTTCGCAGTCTGTAAAGTAAAATTGTTAGATCCTATTTTGATCGTATCGTTGATTAAAGAATTAACCAACACCTAAACATCAATTATTTAAACAGTGCCCATTAATTTTTTAAGTCGTTCGAATAATTATGATCGGTAATGTATAAATATTGCGATTTAAGATTTAAGACAAGATTTTTTATTGCTGTCGTCTTTCTACATTTTTTCCTGGTACAGCGAGTTGAATAATTGTTTCCTTACTCGTTTTGGAGAGGTTTCCTTCGATTTCTCCTTCTTGTCAATATCGAGGAAATATTTAAAATAATTTGTAAAAGCTTGGTAAAAAAGTTTATCAAGAATTCTGTTGGGAAGCGAAAATGTTGCAGCGAATGAATTTGAAATTTTGAAAATAGTGCAATCAGCAATTTATGATGTTTTAATAATTAGGTGTTTTCCCGTGAATTTGCTGTATTTGAAGGCAAGAATTGACAAATACGATAGTTCTGTCGAGTACCAGGCGAAAATATTACAAAGAATAAAATCCGATGTTCTCAAAATAATTATTTTACAATTAGACAATTAAATCGAGATACATGTAATGTAAATTAAAATGCAATTCTTGAAAGAGATCCGAATCACGACAATTTGCTGTTTTACGTATACTTCTACGCAGTTCCTGTTTTTCGTTCGAACTGATGATCGTCGTGGAAAAGAAGTAGCTTATTAATGTGTATTGACGAGATAAGCGCTGATAAGGTGGACGATAAAAATAAAGAATGTAGTCTGCAACGATTAAAACAGAAAAATATAACATAAGATGTTTCTGGTAGTGAATCTCAATGATGATTCATTTTATTCGTCCCTGTGCTGACATTTTTTTGAAAATAAAAACTTAAAAACCAAGTAAAATATAATAATCGTGTAATAATATTTAATTTCATATAATATCGTTTCTTTGTGAGCAGTCGTTATAGTGTTGGAAATTGATCGAGTGAAATTAATTTCGAATTTCGTTAAGTTTGTAAATTGTATAATGCATATATAATGCATCATTGTTTACAAATTATTTTAATAACGATACATACATTCTTTTACATGTCTGTCTCAATGTCAAATCAGATTCTTATTGGTATGTTATACATGTAATAATTAATTTAGGAGAATAAAAAATTCAAGCTGATCAGACTAGACGAGATTAATATTTGGTCTAAGGATTATTATTCATCAATGTTTTCTCAATTTTACAATTTTTGGCATATTACTATCTGCATATATCTTCTTCTTTCCTATGGCAATGCATTCTACGTTTATTACGTGCTACCCCATCTTAAAATAATTAAATTTCCCGTGTCAAAACAAGTGTTAGATTGTAACATAAACGTCCAAGGACCGCAGCAGCGTTAACGCGACACTTCGTAATTTATTTCACACGTTTTCCTTCGTTTTTCATTTACAAATAGATCTACGATCGCAGAGAAATAACGACAAAACCGCCGAAACGAAGAGAGTCAGTGCTTCCTTGGTATACACCTGGCAATGTCGATTCTAACGAAGATTTATCGCGTTTACCAAAATGGCAGAAAGATCCAGAAAATCCTGCTTCCAGGGAACCGTATGTGGTAGACGCTGAAGCAAAAACATGGAGTCCTTGGAGAAGAAATCGGGGAAGTGATATCGAGCAAAGGACAGAGGTGGCGGATGATTCTCAAAGTACGACAAATTTTGACCAACATGCTGATTCTTCCTTGGAGTACAGTCAGTTCGAGCAACAGGAAAATAAGAAACTTTTTCCGGAGTCCGATGGTTCGGAAATGGAAAAGGCTAAAGGGGAGAAACAGGAAGCCTCGAAAGGAAACGATTTTCAGACAACAAAGGATGACCAGGACTTTTACGAAGGAGTACCTCCCGATAGCACGGTAATATATTCACTTCTTCCTTATTTAAACTCTGATCTTTAAACATTGCAAAAATTAAACACTGCTAAAATAGGGAATCTTCTCTTCCCTTAACGATATTGAAATATTATCTTCTTCCTCTGGAGTCAATTGCTTAAACTCTAAATTATTAATATTAAGAAAAGATTTCGAGTTTCAGAAAACTCTTTTTACAATTTTTATAATCTATTTTTTATTTTCTGTCTTCGCTCTTATTTACTACGAATTACGCTCGATAGAATAAAGGATATATCCAATCAAACATTAAATTCTTTACAAGAAGGAAGATGTAAGGAAGAATATATCGTTCAAAAGTATAACTGTAAAATTTGTATAATTTTTGCAGAAACCGCGGGAAGAAAAAATCCTTGTTTCAACGATTCAAAAATCTACAGTGGCTCGATATGACGTTAAACGGGGCGTCCAATGTCCAGAATTCGATTCCACTGGGCAATTCGTGTATCCTCCTGATTGTAAATTCTTCGTGAACTGTTGGAAGGGTAGAGCTTTTGTTCAACCGTGTGCTCCTGGTACTCTTTTCAATCCAGACACCTTGGAATGCGATTTTCCGCACAAAGTCAAGTGTTATGGCGGAGAAGTGGCTGATTTTCCATCGAACGAGCATTTGGATTCTTCAGGAAGACGCGAGCCATTGTTGTCTAGTAGTCATCACAGCGGGCACGGAAGACCACGGGTCAGTTTAATACCTCTAAATAAATAATTTGTTTTGTTGGTAAATGCTATCAATGATTGTTGGTTTATTCAGATTAATTTGAAAAAAAATATTAGTATAAACTTAATTAGCTAAGATTTATTTCGGTCTCTTTAAGAATTAGAAAATATTAATTATAACGTTTGTTTCAGGAGAGAAAATTTAGTCTATGATATCTGTCAGTAATAATAGAACTTGATTATTTCTATGAATGTTTATTATGTTTACGAAAATTTACTACGAAGTTAAAAAAAATTTTATTTAAGTTATTTAGGAACAATTAATTAAAGACTGAAACGTCTACTTTCAGAATATAATTTCTAGATAATTAGAAAGTGACACTAAATGTTAATTACAGGAACCACAATGTCCACCGTATATAACAGGTTTGATAGCGCACGCCTGGGATTGCACAAAATTCTTACAATGTGCAAACGGGGCTACGTATATTATGGATTGTGGTCCTGGCACCGTGTTCAACCCTTCCATAAGTGTCTGCGATTGGCCAAACAACGTAAGAGGCTGCGAAGGTAATAAAATATACCGTTATAAAAATATATTAGATTAAAAGTTCAAATATAAAAATCTGAAGCTTCAGAGAAACGACATTTCACGTGTGTATTAACTTAATAATGTGGACAGTGAATCAATATTAAGAATTAATTCGAGAATATCAATAACCCTGTGACAAATAGATGCGCTAAAATCTAAAGAAGAGGCCACGACACCATTGGTTCCTCCCGATTACGAGGACTATGGAAACGGAAGACTGCAATTCCATACAACTGAACAGCCGAGGAAGATCTCTTGTCCTGCTGATTATACAGGATTGCTGCCCCATCCAGATACATGTAAGAAATTTCTTCAATGTGCGAACGGTGGAACATTTATCATGGATTGTGGACCCGGTACAGCCTTCAATCCTGAAATTTCTGTCTGCGATTGGCCGTACAATGTACCTGGTTGCAGCGAAGGTATACTATACTATTATAAACCATATTATAAGTACTTTAATACTATTCCAATATCACATTGGTATTATACTAATATTATACCGCTGTATCAATTATACCAATATTAATATAACGACGTCCTAGTATTCACAAGGGATTGGTCCGTTTATCAGAAGAGTGGCATATTTCGAGAATTGTCAAATTCGAGATATTCGTTAGCATCGACCGTAAAAGTTATATTATCTGATTTTATCTACAATTATTATTTGTTATTTTACCTAACGTTATTTTATTTAATAAAATTACACTACTTAATACATTAATTCAAAACTATTACAACCTCCTTCTTAATAGTAAGCGATACTCTCCAATAAAGTACAATAAACATACAATTTATTTTAACGCAGATAAACCATCGCAAACGCAACACTCAGTCGGTTCACAAACCACCTTCAAACCCTGGTCGTCCCACGGTTCCACAGACACCGGAACATGGCAGTATACTAACCATTACAACCACACATCACAGGGTCATTACAGACCAGGTTACTCACACGGTTATCCCAATCATCCAGTAACAATAGCTCCTCCTCCGGGAACAGATTGGGATTCTTTAAGACCAACGTGGATACCAAGCTGGAAACCAGATGCTTGGACGACTGCCATGCCACCCTATTCTCAAGGCCGACCTCCTACTAATACCAACACACATTATGGATCTTCTAATGAACATCATCGGTACAAAGATCATAGTCAATGGGGTCATACGTCAAGTTCAGGCTATCCACACTTGCAATGGCACCATAATCACGGATCAACTGATCAGAATAGTTATAACAATAGACCTTATCACCATTATCATCATCACCATCACTATCCGCACGGACCAATTTATGATCCCAATACGAACACCGAATCACAGCAGCCTGCGCCTCCAAACGATCACCCGTCCCCTCAAAGACCCGAAGATCAAGAAAGCGAGACTGGAAGCTGGCATTCCAATCACGGATATCAACACGAGCATCATCATTATCATCATAATAACCAAGGTATACCAGACGCTGTTCCTAGTTATCCATGGCGTGGCGAAGAATCTGGTCAACAGACGCAACAGCCTCCTTTTGATCAGACCGAGCATCATAAGACTTCCGATGGAAGATTCGATTATTCTTCTAATAGAGGTCAAGTTAATGCGAATCAAGGCCAAGAGTTCACACCTAACAGGCAGGAGTACGGAAGAAGTAATTCTGAATTCCCTCAGTCGGGATCTGATCAAAAAGTTATCCCAAACGTTTACACCGATGGTAACTCTGAATCGTCGGTGGATGACAATTCGAGATTCAATGTACAGACTGTGGAGAATAGGACAAGCTGGCAACCAATGCCAACAGGAAATAAGTTCGCTATTAGCAGCAGCTGGAGTCAACACGGTCCAGGACAGATGGCAAATCAGAATCAGAATCGACGCTGGGATCAAGGTGATTTTTAATTGTTTTTTCTTTAAACTTTGTGCGATGTGGGTTGATCGACTGACACTGACTGGCTCGTAAAAGTATTTGTATGCTTACTATGGAAAATTTTTATGAATATATATCGTAGGTTGTACGACATTTTTTGAAACTTGTCATCCACTGTGTGTATCGTGGATATTTATATATCTTTGTACAGTATCGTTCTGTACATTTGTACACTTTGAAATTTCTAGACACGATTATCGTCATTATATTGATTTTTAAAACGAATTTAAAAACGTATAGAAAAGTTACACGCATATAGATGCTGCGTACATACACGAGACATTTTATTTATTTTCTATTGATTGTTCCAATATTTGTTAGGCATTGTTATGTTTATTATTCAACGATCATTTGCTTATTAGCTTTTTGCTCGAATATTTCGCTTTCTGGAGCTTTCGAACGAAGCATGTTTGAGTTAAATAAAAATCCACACAGGGCTCGATGCATGAGGGTTATTATTCTCGTAGCATGTTTTGTTGCATCATTGGTATGAACATTTAATTCTTATTTATCATTGAATCATTCTGATTTGTGTCACCCACTAAAATGAGAAAATCCTACGACTAAAAAGTTTAGGTAAAAACACTGGGACGGTATTACATACACGTAGGTTAAGAATGCATCTAAAGGAATTTCCTTGCAATAAGTCGTAAGTAAAATTATGATACTATAACTCATTGCTATAATCTTTATATATATATGGCGAATCAAGACGTTGATCGATTTTACGATTGCCATAAAGCAGGTAAATATTTTAACAAACTATAACGAAATGATATAATTACCTAAACTTTATTTATACTTTTTTTTTATAACAAATCACGCGATTGAATGAGGATGTCGGAAAGAGGGGAAACAAACAACAATACGTATTTGTCAATATATTGCCTTGCTGGGTGTTTTGAAGTTGTTACTGTTTCTGGGTAAGTAACATAAGATAATAAACAATTCTAAGAGTATCTTTTCTTTCAGCTCCTACTAACGAGGATGACAAAGTTCGCGATTGGGGATCTAGAACAGATATTTATCAGAGCACAGCTGATAGGCAAGCAGATTCAAAGTTAGACGCATGGGCATCGAAAATGAATATCTTTCTGCATGGTAAAGGGCGACATGGGCCAGGTAGGGTACACTCTAACGTATTTTAACCCTTTGCAGTTGCAACAGCATTTGACATTTGAACAGTTCGCAACAAAACGGATCTTCGCTCTGTATAATTGTATGAATTTTTATCGTAGGAGTAAAAACTGTTCCGTTCAACTCAACGAAACTTTTTTATCCAAATGGCATATACGTGAATATAAATGGCACAAAAGGCCATTTTATCACGAGGCAGATCGAAGTGAACGAAGGCCATTCGAAGACGAAAACTTACAGGCCGAATGATCTTCGTTGGCCGAATGAACTTAACAAAAACGACGAGAATCTCTATGTTGGCTCTCAAATGACGAATTTTGATCACATACCACCCGCGGTTCTTCAACCACCGCCTATTACTGCGGTTAATCGTCCACCTGAATCCAATAACGAGTCACAAACTGAAAAAACGTATTCTTACGGGAATGGTCCTCGCCATCCGAAAGTGGCGAGTTCTGAAGACTTAGCAGGATCTGGTAATATTTATGTTTAATTCGTTAATCTTTTCACGATAATACGAATCAATAACGTGATTTCTATTTATCGTTGAAATTCAATTGGAATCGTAAAATTCGTAGATTATTGTTTGTAATTTTCATATTGCACTCTTGCTGTGAAGGTAACACGATAGAGAAACGTTTGAAAAAGGGTAAAGAATCAAGACTTGAAACATGGTAACAAATGCTCTCTATTTAACAGGTACAAATTACAACCACGTGTCCGTGCCGTCATCGAATCTTCAGCCACCATATCCAACTCTCAACCGGTCCTTGTCCTTTCCGCTTCTGGTAAATTCCTCACGAAGCGATAATTATCATCCACCAGTACCTTCTATCTATTTGCAACCGCCATACGAATCAGCTCGGACAAACGAAACGTTTTCCATCGGTTGGCAACGTCCACCTGTTCCGTCCTTCGAACTTCAACCACCGCTCATCGAACCAACAGACCACGATTTCAATCCAAATTTTACAACCAGCAATCAACTGACTCCTCCAAATCTCACACCAAACGTCACTGGCCAATATCCACTCGTTCCATCGAGTAATCTCGAACCGCCGTACGAAGAATCCAGTGATCGATCCAGCGATTTGCCTTCCACTGTCAGTAGTACGACTCAACGAATTCCAAAGTGGTACGCGCCAATTTCACCGCAGAAGAAGAAGAAGAGCACCGATACGGCTGAAGATAAAATAATCACGACGACTGATTCGAATGTGCCTACCGTGTGGATAGAGGATGGAAATCCTCCGAGCAAAGATTATCCAGATATTATCGAGCCTGATTACGAGCCTGACGTGGACGTGTTGGACGATAAGAAAGTTTGGAAGCCGGTATTGGTTTACGAGAACAAAACTCAGGCTGCTACCGAGTCTACCGCTGTTATGAAAATTAATAAGAAGAATGCGGACATAGACCTTTTTAATATCGAGGCTGCTCCGTTTGAAGAAAGTAAGTTCAACGTTGATTTATAGGTCGCGGACTTTTACGATCGATCTATGACGAATTTAACAGCGTGAAAATCCAGAGACGCATGCAACGTAGAAAAACGTACAAAATTTTCAAAACGAAGTACTCGTCATAATTTCTAGTAGACGAAGCAGATTGATGCGTAGGTTTCATTTCTCTAGTCCTATTCGTAAAAAGATGAAATTGTATAAAAGTCCGCGGTCTATCGATTCACGCCTTTAGAGAAGATTATAGTCGTTTCAACTAGAAATTCAGCGAGGTATAGGTAAGTTTTTGATTCAGATTTTATACAATTGAGTTTCTCACATAATTGACTGGCTTTTGGCATGAGTTGCTTCTGGAATGATCTTTTGACACTGCGCTTGAAACAGTTTGAAATTTTCATAACACTTTACTGCTTATGATAGTTTATAAGTTGATTATTTAACTTCTTGGTAATTTTATTCTCAGTTAATATACCGAGACAAATAAAAAGAAAGAGAAAGAATTGACACATATCGCGTTATACTCACGGGATGGCTTAAACAATACTATCGATTAATTCAAATACAGAAATGTTCGACTATGTATCATATTCTTAAAAATGATGAGATACAGCGGTCTCAAAGTTTTACGAATCACCATGCAATACTTAATATATATATTATTTTAAGAGGAAATATTATTTTACAGAAGAGCCACCATTCCCATCGTACTACATTCCACCAGTAGAACCGATAGATCACTCCAAAAAGACTACTTTGCCAACACCAATTTCCGGCCAGGTATGATTTAGCAGCATTTTTATCGATATTACAATCGTTATTATATAAATATCTTATTCTTGAGATACAACATTGAGTGTAATTAATTTTCAACGTATAAAACAATATTTGCTTCTATTATGTGCTTTGTTACTGTATGATTAAATGAAAATATTTTCTTCAAATTCTACGAATGTCTTTCAGCCTGAATGAATGTATCTTATTATTATTAGTAATATAATTTGCGTATTCTCAGGTGATTCGACTTAGGGGCGGTTCCGGTCCTCACGACGGATATGTTGAAGTTCAAGGTACGAATCCTGGTTGGGGAATCGTTTGCGATGCGAGAAACAGCTGGACTTTGAAGGAAGCACATGTTGTATGCAAACAACTTGGATATTACAGGTATTTTATAATATACCTTCAAATTGCTAACATTTTTTATCTTTTATATTATATTTATATTCAATTAAATTCTAAGGTACTAAAAAAATATTCCTATATTTACAATTCTATAAAAATTTTGTTTATTCTGTATTTTCCTCTTTGTACTTATTTGAGTTGCACAACAGTGAAAATTACTTCTGCGTTTGTAATGTAAATTACTTCTGCGTTCTTTATCACGTTATGTTGTACCTTCGATTTACATTTACGTTCTCCGTTTTCAAAAATTCTCAGATACATTGCATATAGTATATAACGATATACCTTGTAGGAATAATTTGTTAAAATGTATGTTGCTCATATGAAATTCTGTAACAACACGGAATACATGAATGCGTGAACACGAAGTGATAAAAATTCCATTGTTCTTTACAGAGGCGCCGAGATGGCTTGGCAAGGGAGAAATTCTCGAAACGGAGTGCCAACTTGGATCGCCGCAAATTCTGTCTCGTGTCAAGGCAACGAGGGCAAATTTCAATCGTGCAAGTAAGGCGCCATACCGATGACGATTCTTTACTATCTTTTGCAGATAAGAAATTTCTGACGTCGCTGATATTCCAAACAAACATTGCGTAAATCATTGAAGCATATTACGAACGATGCGTTCTTAGAAATTTCGAGAAAACATTTTTGAAAATGTAATCTCGAATTGAGAAATTTCATTGGCGAGTTGTGAATTTCGACAAAAAATATTTATTTAAAAGACAGGTTTACTGCTTGAAGTTCTTATGCCTAGAACACTTGTTTGGTTTTTGTGACGTTTTATCGAGTTAAAAATTCTCTGTTTAGATTTGATGCGAGAATGGTAGCGATTATGGATGAATTTGAAATATTACGTAATTGTGAATGCAATATGTCTAGTTGCTTCAGTATCCAGACTGGAAACATTATATTATAATTATATTAAAATTAATTTTTCATACGTTGCTATGATAATGGTATACATCTTAACAGCTTATTGTAATATTTAAATCATACTGTCAGGGTAACTCTTAGAAATCAATCACTAGCGCTATTTTTAAAAATTTCTCAAGTTTAGGTATTATAATAAACGAGGGACAACTCTACATACAATAATACGTCTAAATTTTAATAAATTTATATAATTCCAAATAAATCAAATTGATCCTAGACTTTTGCAATTTGCTTTTCTCTATGATCTCATCGATGTACTGAACATTCGATATTAAATATACTAAATACAAAAATACAAAATAAACAAAATTTTCATAGAATTGTAAATACAGGAATATTTTTCAGTACCTTAACATTTAATTAAATATAAATGTAATATAAAAGATAAAAAATGTTAGCAATTTGAAGGTGTATTATAAAATACCTGTAATATCCAAGTTGTTTGCATACAACATGTGCTTCCTTCAAAGTCCAGCTGTTTCTCGCATCGCAAACGATTCCCCAACCAGGATTCGTACCTTGATATTTTTCAACCAATAACACAAAAACGTTACTCCTCGTCTTGCAGATTTACTCACGAGCAAAAATGTCGCGTGGAGAGGGACGCGATTGGCGTAAGATGCGTACAAAATCGCATTTCTCAGTGTCGTAAGGACGAGATGCCATACGAAGGACAATGTTATCACTTAGCTGAACCGGAGAGTGGTTTAAACCACCAGGAAGCGTTCGATTATTGCACGCAGAGACAGTCACGACTCATCGATATTACCAGCCAAGCGGAGAACAATTTCATTTCCGAATGGGTCTTGCAAACGCGACCGGAAGTCACGTCGATAATGACTTCCGGCGTTGGTTTCACTACTCTCAATCGTACCCTGTGGCTTTGGGAAGATTCCTCTCGCGCGAAATTTAGGTAAATTATTTATTTTGATTACATTCATGGATATTTAATGATTTTTCAAATTACATTTCACCTGATAAGGGTCGATATTTTTTCATCAAATGACTAAGTTCGACAACGTCGTTTACCTCGAATTATAACACAGCTTATAAATCCTTGCAAGAGTTTGCAATTTTTCCAATTCCGAACCCTTCTCCAGCCTTTTCGTCTGAAATTTCAAAATCTTAAAAACTTTCTTCTTATGCATATGGTCTCTTCCTTAAAAATTTGAATTTTTCCCTACGTGTATTTTCTGGCAATGGTTTGCAGTTCTTTTTAAACGTACAAGTATACTGGAACTTATGTTATCGAGCGAATCCATTGTCTTATCGTTGGTAGAATTTAAATGAAAATTAAATGGATATTTTCTAAGATCATAAGTTAGAAATATTAAAATGTGTACACGTTGCAAATGTTGGAATATTTATTTAATTTTGAAACGAGGAATTAAACTATTTCACAAATATCGACACTGCACCCACAGTTGTCGACTTCTTATGCCAATTAATTGTAACTAGGTTTACGAAATGGTGGCCTGGTTGGATGGAGGACAAGAAACACCCTCCGTTCGCGGGTATTCGCCCTCTTTGTATCGTAATGAAGCGGAAATTTCCATGTCACGAAAGGCCAGACTCGAATTGCCTCGCTGATTACTTCTTTTGGGATGCTGAGGACTGCGCTTCCTCTGCTAAAGGTCACTTTTACATTTGCGAGAGGCCCTACGACGACATTGGTACGAACTTTGCCTTTTTAATTGGTACTTTAAATTATTTGAATTATTTAGTCGAACATATATACGGAAATTCGGTGCTTGTAACAGTGAGAGGACTTTTTCTAGCTAAAATGAAATTATAGTTCGCGTATTTTGGTTTACGAGAACGCTTGGAAATTAATATTTATTTCTGTTCGTTAATTATTTTCCTTTATCAATGATATTCAGCTTTTACTCGTTCTTTCTAGGTTGCATTTATGGGAAAGGAAATCAGTATGCCGGAACTGCGAATGTGTCGGCGTCAGGCAAGGATTGTTTGTCATGGGGTGATCCGAAAGTTGCTCACTCACTCGCAATTCATGTTAGTTTTCATATTTGTTGCACCTACTCCCATAGTATCAGATATTTTACATCTCCCTTCATCTAAATCTGAAAAATAAGAAAAGATTGTTTTAGATACTTAATCGTACGTTATATCTTTTTACGATTTATGTTTCTTTCGTGATTACGAGAGAGTTACAGTAAATTGCGTGTCTTAGGTTCTTAATCGAGATGTACGAGAAAAATTGAAAACCCACAATTACTGTAGAAATCCAAATCCGAACAGAGAGAGTAGGCCATGGTGTTTCACGGGATCACGCGGAGAACAAGAGCATTGTGATATTCCACCCTGTGGAGATACAGGTATGCTTTGTATAATAAAATTTCCATCGCACTACCAATTTTCCGTCATATGAATTTCTAATTCTCGTTGCTATTATGCTTAGGAATAATTCTTTACGTCAGGTTTGTTTCGTACGTCTTATTTTTAACATGTTCAATCGCTTCTCCAGGTTCTCAGAGATCACTTGCAATGGGTCGATGCAAGCCTAAGCATTTCGAATGTTTGCCGGGAGAGTGTATTCCTTCACCGTGGGTTTGCGATGGAGAAGAAGTACATAATATAGCATACTAAAATAGAATGGAAATTAAGTAACAGTGGTATGAATTAGCAATATATATATATTGACCTTCGATATATTTCAAGGATTGCACAAACGGAGCAGACGAGAGAGATTGCGTTTCACACATGGACTTTTTTCAAAAGTATTCCAAGCATAAATTGGAAGGGTACGACGTTCAAAAGTGGTTGAACACACCGTTGAAGACGTGCGCTCTCAGATGCAAAGAGGCTGATTTTACCTGCCGATCCTTTGCACATATGTAAGTACAAGGTTGCCAAATTCGCCATTTAAACTTTAAAAATTGCACGATATATATATATATATGCAATGAAGTAAAATTTTGGAAATCAGACGATCGATTCAGGAAAATCAAGAATCGATTTTCAAAGTTCCAAACTCCCGATTCTTCTTCCGTATCTCCTCTAAAATCTTAATTCCTGTCTTTCTTCAGTTCCCCTTCAAAATCTTGACTTCTGCCTTTCTTCTATTTCCCCTTCAAATCTTAACTCTGCCTTGTAATTCTATCTATCTCTCTATTTGTCTGTGTTGACTGTCAGTAAACATAGGGAAACGGTTGGCGTTTTTATTGTCCGGTGTGGGTGGTTTAAATTCTGTAGAATTTGAATATATATAAACATACAGCGTACAATTTTTAATATTTAAAAAAACGTATTTTACTTCCAGGGCAGCAGGAAACATTTGTCTGTTAAGCGACAGCAACGTGGGAATGACAGGGTCCTTGCAACCTAACAAAGAGTATGATTACTACGAAATGAAAGATAGAAGCATCGATTGCAATGGAATGTTCGTCTGCGAGAACCGCAAGTGTATAAATAAAACTGAAGTGTGCAATGGAAAAAACGACTGCAATGATCGTAGCGATGAAAGTATTTGTACGGTGGAAAATTTGGATTATGAGATTCGGCTGGCTGGCTCAGAGAATGATTACGAAGGCAGAGTTGAAGTTAAAAGTAAGTAAATCACTGCGCGTTGAATTTTACGCTGAAGATGGTCAAACGTAAAAACGAGAAAAAGTAACAAATTTCTAAAAGATTGTTATCTATTTTAAAATCAACCCTTGACCATACGTAAAAAATCTTTGCAGTTTTGGGTGTTTGGGGACAAGTGTGCGACGATGGGTTCGGAATGATCGATGCCGAAGTAATTTGCAAGGAGCTTGGTTTTGACCTTGGTGCCCTGAAGGTGACGCCAGGAGGATACTTTGGAAACATGAATCCACCCACCAGATTCATGGTGGATCAATTGAAATGTCGAGGCAACGAGACTTCTTTACGCGAATGCGACTTTGATGGGTAATTTGAATTTTAGAAAGTCCAGCAAATTTTATAAACGAGAGAATTCCATTGTTTGAATTTCCAAGTAAAAATTCTGATTCATTTCATAGCTGGGGTGTGCATAATTGTCAACCAGAAGAAGCAGTAGGTGTGGTTTGTAAAACTGCAGTCAATACTTGTCAGGATGGCCACTGGAAGTGCGACAAAAGTCCGACGTGTATTCCAACCGCGTTTATATGCGACGAGGTTGTCGACTGTCCAGATGGTTCCGATGAGAGTGCTGAACATTGCGACGTGAGTAGAATTAAGAATTTTGTAAACGTGAATTTTCATATTCAAAAATTTGGACGTTTATTGGAGGTTACAATCAACATCTTTCATAAACATTTATACGAAGATATCTTTTTCCTTCGCGTTGTTTATTTCTTCGTACTTCGTTCATCTTGTCTTCTTTCGTACAAATTTTACGCTTCATTCATCGATAATTCTATTGTTGATACAGCTTGCAAAGCTCTTATTACCCGTAGCAATTTTCTTAATCAGCGCAGAAACTTACGCGTCAAAAAATACCCGTAAATCTCCCTTCGATGTAATATTATCTGCGACCATAAGAAACTTTTGCAAAAATGAAAAGCCCGTAGCTTGTCGCACTCCGATAGAGAAAAATGTGCTCTAGAAAACCCACTTTATTTCGAATCGATATCTTAATTCGTTCCGAAGATATAACTTCTCGATGTAAGATTAACTCTGGTTGCAAAAAACTTTTGTAAAAAAAAAAATAAAAAAACCAATGACTTATCATGCTCAGCAGATAGAGGAAGATATGCTCTTGAAAATCTATTTTATTTCAAAACAATACTTTAATTCGTTCCGGAGATATAACGCTTTAAATGTACACCGTACAAGACATATTATATGAATGAGGTTTAAGATCCTTGGAGACGGTGTGACCTACTTTTTTTCGTGGAAATGCGTACGCTGGCAATAGCGAAAAAAGCGGGCTAGACGTCTGTCGCTGACCAGCGCACGTGGCCCGCTCGTGGGGCAGGTCAGTGGAGCGTGCGAGCGAGACAGAAGCATAAAGCAGCGAAAATTACTGCTCGCTTTGAACGGCGATATCTCAGGAACGGAAAGTCGTGTCGACTTGAAACGAAAAGCGTTTTAAAGTGGAAGCTCGTCTGCTTCTTACAGCGTCGGTTACGTTGCGCTGTGACTCTGTACGTGGAGTTGGCAGGCGATTGAAAAATGAGTTTGACAGGAATCAATTTTCAGGGTAATATTGGCGAGAAATATGGATTGCGTGTATGTTTTCGCAAAATATGTCGCATTATGACGGTTTACCAGTGTAGAGGTTGGGATATTAGGTGGGAGTTTTAATTTAGACGAGTTTTATTCGCCTTGAATACGGCAGTGTGTTAAAATTCTTTTTCGTTTAGGGTTTTATTAATTATCTATACTTTTTTGAAAATGTTACGCCGTGATATTCTTTCAAGCATTAAATTTAGAGCATTAGGAGTTTTAATTTACATGGTTTTTATAATATTTCAACACGGCAGCGAATTAAGATTCTACCAGATTCGAGACTCTACTAAACAAGAAGGAAGAAAATATTGATGTTGCATATACGGATACTAATGACGTTTTTATACAATCGTATTAATCGTAGCTTTTAAAAACTTTTGTGTAAATGTTCATTTTAGGCACCATTCGAGATACGTTTAGCGAACGGAAGTTCGCCTCTCGAAGGAAGGGTCGAAGTTCGTCATCATGGTATATGGGGTACCGTTTGCGACGACGATTTCTCAATTGCAACTGCGACGGTGATTTGTAGATCCTTGGGATACGGTGGACCTGCGACTTCAAAGAAAGACGGCTACTTCGGTCCAGGAGAAGGACCCATTTGGCTGGATGAAGTAAGTTTTGTCAAACGAAGAACAGTGATGGAATCTTCTTATTTATCACCATATTCTACTGTATACCAAATAAATTCTAGGCATTTATTTCTATCAATTATCAATTAATTTAGGTAATACGCAGTCCTTCGTTTTATAGTAATGACGCGTAGCTTCTTCGTTAAGTCAAGTAAATTAATATTTTCCAAGAATAATTTCATTCATCTCGGTGTACATATATTTATATCTTCTTTCTACAGTCCTTAAATTTTTACTTTCTTATTGCTACTTGCATAATTGTACAATTTAGACGATAGGAATATTTCTTCGTTGTTACTGATTTGCTTCATATCGGTACAAGGTGTTGTTAGGGTTTGTAAATTGTTAAAATTCGCGATTTACACTTTCTCGTTCACGTGTAATTTTATTTAAGCGTAACGTTTTTCGGATGAAGGTTTTCTGTTACGGAAACGAGACCCAGCTGTATCGATGCGAGCACAATCACTGGGGTCAACATAATTGCAATCACGACGAGGACGCAGGTGTGATTTGTACACCTGGAGACGTTAACGATTCCAAGGTAAATTGAAACATTCTCTCTCGACAGAGGCCGTAAATTCTAAGTCAGATCGTAATTTCCTTCGATGTATATTTAATCAAACCCTTTACTACCTGTAGACGTTAAAGTGATGGCTGTGCTGCGAACAAATTGAAAATTAGAGAATCAATTCGTAATTTAATCTTATTTCATGGCGTAGAGACTTATATGTAAAGTTCATTTGAAATTAACAATTTGTACGATCAAACTTGTCACTTGGGTTTTATGAAAGTAGCTGAGAAAAACATTTACTCTTGCGTAGACAAAGTTTAATAGTTAAATTGGAAAATAGAAAATTAATTTCATTCTATTGTTTAACATAGAGACTAACGTTCGTGATTTAATTTCAAATAATTGTTATATACGATCAGAAGGAAACTTGGATTGTATAAAGATAGTTTCAGAAACATTTACTCCTGTAGTAGATAACATTTCAAAGTTACTTAATACTTACTTCAATAATAAAGCCTATTTTTGTATAATCTAACAATAATTAATTATTAATTAATTTGACGCATTTCAGTTTTTAATCTTACGATGTAATTTTATTATAATTTTTAAAGTTCTCAAAAAAAAAAAAAAAAAAAGAGATACTTAATGGCTCAATCAGTGCTATGTTGTAACAGTAAACTATCGAGAGATTTGTAAACGATCGATAGCACACTTAATCTTAGTTCAATAAATGATGAGCTTACGCAACGATTACGAGGCTTGTTTACTTGATTTCTTGACCTTTATCATCTCCTTTATCCGCTTAATCCACGAATGCAATCACCAAATAAATAATTGCAGTTGCACTGGGAGGCTGTGTCGCGTTTGCCAGAGAAGAACATCAACGATATACTTCCGACCAATTGCGGTAGACGATTTAAAGACTTCAACGAGGATGAGGATCTTATATTCGAAAAGGTGGTGCGAGGTAACATTGCACCGAGAGGATCCTATCCTTGGCAGGTACATTGGATTTTTTCCTTAGTCGAAAGAAGCGACGTTTTAAAAACTAACGAATGTCGATAAACTTTCATTTCGCTAGAGTATTCGATTTTAAATTTGGATCGATTCAAATTTGGATAATTCTAAATAATTTTAGTTATTAAATTTAGTTTATTATTAATAATTACATTTAGTTTATTATTAATTTCAGTTATTAAATTGTAAAAACAGATTAATTCTAGATAGAATTTGCGTATCAGAAATTTATAGTAATCAAAGTGTCTCTTCCCTTAAAATTTCTTTTCTTCTTACCGTTTTTCGAATACCACTTACGAACACCTGAATTCATAGAATTAACTGGAAATATAAAAATAAATCTCTTCATACGCACTGGAATATTGTTATTCTAACTTTTTAATATTTTTTGACAATATTCGTAGGCCAGCATACGTGTACGAGGACACAGTAGATCGAATCATTGGTGTGGAGCGGTGATTGTTTCTCCGTTGCATGTGCTCACCGCTGCGCATTGCTTGGAAGGGTACAATAAAGGGACGTATTTCGTTCGTGCTGGCGATTACAATACAGAGGTAATTAAAAGCTTCATTCCGAGCGCTCCCTACGTAAAAATTACTTATCAGAAAAGTTACTTAGATACTTTCCTGTCTGATAATTCTTCAAGTATAAAATTAACAGCGTTAACATTATGAAAGAAACATCAGGTGATCTTGTAATTAAATAACTTTCATATGTTAAGATATTCGTTCAAATCGCGTTCGAATATACCATAAATATGTTTTGTAACGATTATGTGAATACGTCAAGATTACGGAAGGAACTGAAATCGACGCCGATATCGAAGATTATTACGTTCACGAAGAGTTCCGCAAAGGGCATCGAATGAACAACGATATCGCTCTGGTGTTGCTGAAGAAACGAGGAATTCCTCTTGGCAAGGACGTTATGCCAATTTGCCTGCCATCCGAGAACACCGAGTATCCGGCAGGTCTTAATTGCAGCATTAGTGGATTTGGCAGCATCGAGACTGGGAAATCAAGTAAGTGGCGCGTTAAAGACATCATTAGCCTGTTAAGCGGATGGTTCCTTAATTAGAAGTTCCTTTGAATCTGCCACCGAAAAAAAAAAGAAATTTTAGTTAGATTGCACTCGATAAAAATACGAAATAAAATATAAATAAAAAGTGAATAAATGGTTAAATTCAAGATATTATAACAGTAAATCTTAGTTAATTTCTTATAGTAATCCATTTTTTAGCATTTTACAAGACTGTTATAAGCCTTTTCTCTGAATGATAAACTATATATACCAGTAACATTACAATCAATCAATTTCAATATTGAAATGCCCAGTAACGTACAATTTAAAAAAGATATAGAAATATAAAATATAGAAAGAATATGTTTATGTTATATTATATCATGTGTTTAAAGCTAAACATTATTTAAAAAGTATACGTATATTAAAACTGCTATAACGTATATTTATACACTATGAACGTATAAAATCATCCAGCGTCGTTAAATTACATTCCAGAGGTACGAAATAATCTTAATAATAAGTAATACTTAATAATAAATAATAAATAATAAATTAAATTAAAATAAATTCAGAGAAAAATTTACCGTGAATCTTTACATACATTGTACACGAAATTATTTTTTCTCGCGTCAATGGATAATCAGCTTGAAATTGAGCCTAAAAGAATTTTCTACGAACTCGAGCATTTCCCTCGAGAATGTAATATGATGCTCGCTTGTTGTATAGCTCATTCCAAAGATCTGAGATACGGCTGGATACCGTTATTGGATCAGTCCGTGTGTCGTGCCGGACACATTTATGGCGAGGGTGCAATCAGTGATGGAATGGTTTGCGCCGGATACCTCGATGAGGGTATTGACACCTGTGACGGAGACTCTGGTGGTCCATTGGTGTGCTTACACAACGGTAATGTTACGAAAGTTTGACGAATTAATTAAACTTTTGCATATTGTATCCGATATAGAACGAAACGACAATTTAAGAAGTTCGTACTCTACATGCGTTCATAAGGCATGTGTTAAAAGTGATATTTTTAATAGTTAATACGTCTAGTCGAATGTTTATCAAGCCATTACGTAGTTTATGTAGTTTATGATCAACAAATCAGTGAAAATGTATCCTGCTAAATCAAAGCTTGAAATTGAAAATCAGGTATTAAAGGTTGTCAAATTTGTAAGTCGAGTCTTCTGCTCTTAAGAAATGAATTTTGAGAAATTTTTAGACAATTGTTAGAAAGATTATCCTGTTCCATTCAATCACTATGGTAGAATCAATATTTTATATAGTCAAATTGAATTCCGTATAACATTAATTAATTCCGTAAAACGATGTATTTATTAATCTTTCTTTTTTTTTTTTGTTTTTTTCTTTCGATGTAGGAGCTTTCACGTTGTACGGACTTACGAGTTGGGGACAACACTGTGGAAGAGCCAATAAGCCTGGTGTTTATGTTCGGGTTTCTCATTATCGTCAATGGATCGATCGAAAAATTAAAGATTCTCTTGGAGGAAGATAGAAACTACTTTGGAATTTCTAAAATTGTGCCACGATTTTATTGACAAAAATTGTTCCGTAAAATACCTGAACAAAATGTCTGCGATATTTAAATCGCGTACTTATTAACGTTGTAGATATAAGTTATTATACAGAATAATTATTATTACGTTAAACGTTATTAGTTATTTAAGTAGTCTGATTTTAACAACAATAAAGAATTTCCATAATTATTTGTACAATTTGTGTAATACATTAATTCTTCGTTATTTAATCTTAATTTTCAATAAATATTTATAAAATAAGAAACAAATCTATCTGTTGCAAAGTTTGACATGAACTCGCATCAACAAAGTACGATGTGAAAATATTCGAAAAAAAAAAAAAAATAGAAGAAAATTGGTCATAAGATTGAAGACTGATATATGTAAATGAAATTTCATTAAAAAGTTTTTATCGCTATAAACTTTTAAAATTGTTAAAAGAGCAATTCGGATTCGATTATTAAAATTTGTTCATGTCGTATTTAACACGGTTTTGGTGTGATGGTGCTTGGAAGAACACTCGTTGGAGAAACGTCCATTAATCTGTAGTTTATTTCGTAAGACATCATCGTTTCTACAATAATTGTAATTGTTGTCTTGTTGCTGTTACATGTTTGAGCCTATTTATGTACAATAGTCCCAACATATTCGATCTGATGAAAACGAAAAGCGCTGAAACGAAAATTTTCCACGTCTTTTGCGTAATAAAAATCGATGTACAAACGATGAGACGAATACGAAAGAAAGAAAAATGGTATAAAGGTTTCGGTAATCTATGTTACGAGATTTGCAAAAAGTTATGTAACATTAGTACGAAATCGTTGTACGTAATCTACTCAGGCTGATCGATCGACAGCTGGATCACCTATAAACAATTCTTGTTTTATTGACTTTATTGCAAAATTGGCAGTTATTCAGTTGTACGGATTTATTCTCGCTTCTTGTCATTGTATGCTATGTTTGTCTTTGTAAAGTTAGGTGAAAATAATAATTATCGAGAAATCAGAGGAAATTGGATGATGAAATACTGGAATGGAAAAAAGATTATTATAAATCTTGTAAATTATTAAATTTTACGCTGATGATGAGAAAAGTATTCTTTCCATTTTCATTAGGCATGTGTACTAATGAAATATATAATGTACAATGATTTTTACATTGAACCGTAGAATAAACTACGTATAATGAAACTGGAAAATAATGTAAAAATTGTACACACAAATTGAAAGAAATGGCAACCGACGAATGAAAAGATAACAAAGGCAAATTGTCACGCATCATTCCATATTTTCTCCATACATTATGAATTCGATTACTTTCCAACTAACAGTTGTATAAATCGAATATCCTAAATATATTGACAAGTACGTGTCTTATTTTATAGACTTTCTACTATAGAATCCTAAATGGTAAAAAAAGGGAGAATCGAGCTGTCGATCGTTCAACTAGTTACATGGATTTTCTCATTTCAGTATCGAATCTAAAAAAAACATCGTTAAATTCGATCGATGAAAATCTGCAACGATCGATTTTGTTCCTATCTTTTTTAATTTTTTTTTTTTTACTTTTCCTGTTTCCTTTTTTTTTTTTTAATAGTAGGATTCAGTTTTTAAACGTTGGATCCTTCACTGGGAAAAGGAACAACGATCGTCACGAGATTGTTCTGGATGGAATCGACGGGGAAATATAATAAAGAAAATTACACGCAAGCGAAATCGGCGAATGAAATAACACGCTGACCTACATAAAACTCTTTATCGTGCAATTATAAACGCCTTATAATTAAGGGAATGTCGACCAAAAATACGCTTAACACGAAACTTAACGTTAATTCTAACTCGAATACTCTTAATTTAGGCATAACGCGATACGTGTTCTGACTCGATAAGAAAACATGGCACTTATTTCCATTCGAAGATTATTTAATACAAAGATCTTTTTAATGTAAGGAAATTAAAACAACATTTTCCATGCAGATTCGTTTTGTTAAAAGTCAGTAATAAGTGAAAACAAATAAATAAATGTAGTAAGATGTTTAAGATCGTTGTATTCGAATCATACTTAAAAAATTCAATTTTGAATGTCCCATGAATTTCCTCCAATTGTAATGATAGAACTTTCATAAAATAATTCAATAAATCCATAAAATATCTCACTTATAAAAAGATTATTAAATTACTCGTTATTCTTGATTTACAGTCAACCATTTCTCAACTTCATCTACAGTTTACATACATCCTGCATGATGTACTTAAAAAGTAAATTAAGAAAAATAAAATAATCAAAATTCCGCGATTTAAAAGGTGTAGCAAAAATTCGTGACACTGAAAAACGCCGATCCAAGTAAACTAGTCCTAGAACTGCGCAAATGTTTGAAACAAAAATACACATTATTAATTAAGCTTTATCACGACTGTATACTTTCAATTGAAATTGCAACATTACGATCAATATGTAACACAATATGAAATAAAATTCTTTCCTCTGGCGATCCGTAAAAATTTTTCTCAAACAGGCTACGAAAAGGATCGAAAATGAAGTAAAACAAAAAAAAAAAAAAAGAAAAAAGAATTTTACATAGATCTTAAATTCTTGACTCGAAGAATCACGGATATATCATAAAAGAATCCTTAATTAAAAAATTGCAACACAAGTGCTCGTGTTTTCGAATCGCAAGGCGAACACGGCCACGGACCTCCGACTAACGATCTAGTGACTAGACAGTAAGCAAGTGTGTTCGTATTCTCTCCGAATCAATCAATCAATCAATCATTCAAGGGTGAATGTAGTTCTTGTGTACTAGAAGGTATCGTTAGGCGATCTCGGATCGATCGATCGGCGATTAACGTGGTCGACAGGCCTGGATTCTCTAGGTCGACGCACGACGGCATCGAAGAAAACACGAAGGAACCACATTTCACGTGATACCTTTGTTTCTTTCACGCCGTGGCTCCTCCATTAAATTCGGTTACGACCTATCCAACCTTACACCCTAGATAACGCATAGATATACGCATATGTTTATGTGTCATATAATTATATATATATACACGACTTTCCTTTTTATGTACAGAATCGCAACTAGTAGGGTTATTACGTTACGTAGTTCAATGTCCTTGCGGATTCATTAAAACGGGGCAGAAAGACGCGTGCCAGCGTGTTTCGTGCTCTCCACCCTTTTTATAATTTTATCCCTTTAACGTCTCGTTCGAAGATCGATTTCGCACGACGCTCGATCGATTTCCCTGGCTCTGGTCGTCGAAAATTCGCCTCGTCGTCGTTTCGAACACGCTTTCCCTTCGTCACTTTCGTGCTAGAAAAATCGTAGAAAAAAGCGATCGCTAGAAAATATCGCGACGACCATTCGCTCCGCCGTGAAATCAAAGTTAAGTCCACGCGAAATCAGTCGAGACGGCTGCGAAAAAGAATCGTCTGGCTGCCGTAACGAGATCCTCGTACATTTCTCCCTTGATACTAGCAAAAGGTACCTTCTTATTACACACGTAAGATGCAGGGTGATTTTTTAGTTAGTCAAATCACAACGTGCACAGATTGCCATCCGTAATAGGATACTGTTAATACTTAGCATACTTAATATGAATTGTTTCTTTAATTTGAATATTTCAATTAGTCCTGGAACTGCGCGTCACCGATGACATCTGTAGCATTGAAGGTGTCAAACAGTATGAATATGATTACAAGTTTATAATCGATATTATAAATAAAACGTCTTCTTTTTGTATAATATATGTGTTTATATGTGTCAGCGATGTCAGATTTTGTATGCATTTTTTATGCATGTAACGACTCAAGCCTTTGGCTCGTTAAAGCAAGAACTTGAAGGCCACTACCCTGAAGTAATGTGAAAGCACACATTATCTTCCCAGAAGAGTAAGCGGTCTTGATAGACGATTAGAAAAAATTGAGAAAAAGAGAGGAAGATGTGTCCTAACACTGAGTGCACGCGATTGGAACCCAATATCGACTCTCTAGGATCTATAGATCCTAGATTAGGGTACAAACTTACACAAAAACTTATATATGTATACATATAAAATAAAAACGCGACAGTGTACGATCCACAATGTGATTGGCGCCGCTGCCTTTGAATTTTGTCCAACTAACGAAAAAATCACCTTGTATAAGAAGGTATTGCATATACTTTCGTATAAGGGAGTTGCATATAATTTTTACTTATAATATTTTGTTCGGGGAGAACGTGGACGTCTCCCACGTGGATCACGGACCTTGGCAAGTTAATGATCGTTCGGATGGGTGTGTAGTATTACAGAGATTCCTCTGTTGGAATATTGACAATGCGACGCGCTTACACGGATAACACTCGTTAACTATTTACTCCTTACGATAAGTTCAACAGGTTAATCGTGTTATGGTTTATGATAAACGTGCATGGATAATTGTCGACTGTTCGTTACAATTCTAACGTGAGAACGTTCTCGGGATGGCCAGACTCATTCCTTGATTTATTTGAGCGATATTTTTTAAGACGAAGTTTTCTTTTTCCCGTGGAGTTGACTTCTTTGCGTTAGTTCTATAAAATCGATGGAGAAAGAGATGAGATATCGTTGTGGATATTTACAGGCGTGGTGAAGTATTTATAAAGAAAATTTTTGAAAAATTGAACGTGATTTTAGTGAAAGAAGGATTCTGAAAGTCAATTGTGACTTTTGCAATGAATCGTGAAACTTTACGAATGGAACGGTGAATTCTTCTAGCGAATGTACAATGTACGTGTTGCGATGGAAATATTTAATTACTCTAGAACTTTGAATAGTTACTATTTTACGTGGATGTAGCCTAATCCTTTCGTTAACAAATTATTTAAGTAAACACTTGTCTATTATTTTTCTGGTTATTGTATGGCAGATAAGTGATTCATACGAGCGTTCTAATGTTAAAAGATAGTAACAACTTTTACAAATGGAATAAAATTTACCGCGGTACTCCTGATAAAAATAACATTGTCTTACACAATTTAAAATATATACGTATGACCATTGTGTGAATAAGATTAAATAGATATTTACACAGGTATCTGATAGTTCTAGAGGTTCAATTTGAGCTAGATCAAGGGGACGATCAAATCGATACGTTACCTAAATTACATTTCCATTAAGTCGAATGATGGACTGGATTATGTTGGATGGTAGGCGTAAGTTAGGACCGAATTACATCTAGATTAGATTCAGGGGTAAATTGGGCTTGGTTTGTGTCTGGTCACTAAATGTTTTATAAATTCTGTTATATAAATTAATATAACATGCTATAATCCAATTAATCTGCCAGAATATGAAGTTAGAAGTTTTTCGTTACACGCACCATCGATTTTGTAATTTTTTAACATTTTTAACACCTTCATTAACACGTACGATAATTTTCGTCAAAATTGAATTATCCAAATGTTAATGAAAATGTAGAATCGAGACAATGTCCTACCACCGTTTAAATATCTTTAAACGTTTGTAACCCTAATTTCCTAATACTTTCGTCGCAACACGTACGATAATTTTCGTCAAAATTAAATTATCCGAATGTTACTAAAAACTTACAATAGAACGAATGTTGTGATATCGTTTGAATTCCTCAGAATATACATGTACGATGATTTTTATCAAACGATTTCCAAAGGAAGGAGTCTGGCGTATAATGTATCCCCGATTTTGATGGCTCGATCGATGAATTATACTTTCTTTATTACGCGATCTTCGCGTAGACTCTGGTTCGTCCTCGTACATACGACGCTACTCTGTTGCATATGATACACGTTTGTTTCTCTTTGTCTGATTCTCGTACTGAGAGAACGGCGAGCGAGATACGCTTGTCGAAAGTGCTAACACCTACGAGAAACGTTTATTGTTTATCGTGACACGAAATAGAGCGTTAAAAATACTTCGTTATAAATAAACGGATAAACATCGTGCGTTAGATAAGTATAGAAAAATATTCTGCGATAGTAAAATATTACATATTGTGTAACATCGTGGCTATCTAAGAAAAATCTGTCAAGTTTAGTTTTAATTGAAGTTATCGAAATTATAGGATATACAAGATTGTAGGAAATTTAACAGTTGTATAAAATACAATATAACGATGGATAATCGTATTTTTGAAAGAGAATGTCATAGTTTGAAATTATACGACAATCTGTAATACAATGTAATCTTCTCATTCTTCCAGAATGAAAAGTAATAGAACAGAAACGTTTATATTTCTTGGGAAAAATAGGAAAGTATTTTTCTCGAAAGCTCATTTCTAGAACTTACAGAATTTTCCCTCTACATCCAAATGATACGATCGCATAAATAACACAGGAACAGTAAAAAAAAGAGATACACTATAGACTACGATCTAAAAACTGAAGGCAAGAAGAGCTGCCTCTGATTCGTTTAAATACTTGTCACCCAATATCTATACAACAAACTCACGAAAATAATACTACAAACGTATAACAAAAGATTTGTACACATTTTCTGAATACGTTATTTAAAACTCCCACGAAATAGTTCGTTTATTCGACCACAAGCTCAACTTGTCTCAAAGAACTCGCCGTGCAGGGAGTGCAAAAGAAAACGTACGATACGTTCGTATAAATAATTAAATTAAAATAGAACAATGTACAGATAGATTTTATCGCGTGTGAATGCGTACTTTCCTAGTTTGTAAACTAACGAAACAGCTTTTTACATACGACGAAAATAATTAGTCAAGCGAATAATTAGATAACTCGTATATCTTGCAGACATTTTAAATAAAAATAACAAATTATTTGATACGTTGTACGCAGCTCGTGATCGTAACTAGACGCAAAGCGTCTAGATTAGCCTTAAATGCCTAATGACTGCAAAGGTGTTTCTCTCAGTACGCGAAGCTACGAGTTAGCGAGCGGAAAATTCGACAGTCTGCCTTTGCGTTTCCTCCATTTAGATCGCGATCGTTGGATCACGATTCACGATCTCTCGGTTACCTTCTTGAAAAAACGAACTCTTGGTCCCTATATTTTTCTCAAAACACCATCGCCCTCAGTTCGTCCATTTATCTCTGCGTTTCTTCCTTACTATCGCGAGTTCATTCGGAGAACAAATAAAAGGAAAAGGAAAAGTCATTTACCTTATTACTGGGCTCGATTTCGGACAGATCGATCATACGCTCCTTAAACTTGTTCAGGAAGAGAAACTTGTTCAAAAATACGAAGTCAGATTTTAACGGTGACGCGCGCGTTTCAAATGTTTTTTTTTCTCTTCTTTTTCAACTGATATTCAGTAGAGAGACAAGAACTTTTCGATTCTTGCAGAAGCACACGAAGATATACGGACACCATAGGTGAGAAACATGATAAGTCATATTTCTTGTTTTTAATACCCGCTGAAATTCCTATAAAGCTATTTGTAGAGTAGCTTCGAAATTACATTTTTAAGAAACTTATTTCACTCAGCAAAGTATTCGAAAATGTTTTATGGAAAGAGGCGAGAAACTTTCCACGATGTTAAATTTTGTTCAACCTTCGCTACGAATATTTAACAGAGAATTAGCAGAAATAGACTTCCCACATTTTTCCCTTTTGATTTTCGCATACAAATAAAAGTAAGTTCACGAAGTGAAATTTTCTCGATACGCTGAACTTTCGATTAACTTTTTATAATGTATCACTCGCAGCATACACAGCGAACTAAAAATCAATCTATCAAACGACGTACGCGTTAACGTCGCCGTTAAAATTCCCGCAAGCCAAATGAAACTTTCATCGTTAAGCTTTTAACGATATTCCAAAATCGCTTCGGCTTAATATTTACACCACCGTGTGCATAAATATCCAGACACTTTGATCGATTTGTAGTAACAGTGCATAAATTTGATCAAAGTATACAAATTAATGATGAATTATTATATTAATAACTAGAAGCAGCACCTGTTATCTTTTATGCAATCACCAAAGGATAAATCTGAATTATCTATTAAAAAACGTGGCAATAATATATTTTAACGATTTGAAAAAATCAATTAGCAAGGATCATAGCGATGTAAGTCAGTTCGCTGTTAGTTTATAAAAACTCGATTGTATTTCGTTAAATTATGGAAGTATACCTAGAGAATAAAACTGGCACTTAATTGATTATGAAACCAAAGAGACGATACGTTTAAAAGTTAAAACGCGTGATTGTCAAAATGTTGACTTACAGCACTATGCTAACACGCACTATGCTAATAATTTTCTAATTAAAATATATTCTGTCAAAAATAAGCAAGTATCCGGATACTTCGCAGCACGGATACTTCATACATACGTATGTAAAATAGAAATTCCAACGAACACATCTGCATTAGGTAGACGCGAATGAAACGGTTCACCGAGACCAAAAAAAGATTTACTCCTACACGAGGGATTTTTTATTCGCGAAAAATGTACAGGCGAACGTATTTAAAAAAAAAAGAGAGAGAGAGAGAAATTGTAATCTCGCGCTCGTCACCGCGTGAACACTCGAAAAAACCCAAACGACATCGTCAACATTGGGACAATAGAAACGCTTTTTGAAAAGCTGCAACCGGCATAAAGCCGCGTGCGTTACCAGCGGATCGTGTCCTCTCTTTCTCATCTCGTCAAACGTTTCTCCTCTCTATCTTTGCCTTTCCTCCCTTCGTCTTTCTCGTTCGTTAAGTACGTGCACGACGACCGTCGTCTGTTACTAACGTGTAACCTAGAACCTTAAAAACGACAACGTTCGAGCTTACTCTACAGGAACGAACCTATTTTCTTCTTTTTTATCATTTTTCCATTATCCTCTGTTCCACACCTAGGAGTTTCGTTAGCGTATATCAAAAGGACTATGTACAAAAAGGGTCGGCCAAAGTGTACGAAACGATTCCTCGAAAACGAATGTTCACGAGGCTGCGCCACAAACGCGAAAGTTTCGCGATCGAGGAACGATTCTTCGTCTGGCCTCGGGCTTAGGAACTATACTTACTGCTACGCGATACTGTTCAATGAATTTTTTTTTTTTCATGTTCGTACTAACAGATCAGCTTCGTTTTCAGTGTATACCGAAGTACGCCTGATCGATAGACGATTTCAATCGGTGCAATCGATCTCTGTTTCCTATACTCGAACTTTGGAACCTTAGGGTCGCCTCTTCGTGCAATTTTCATCTACGATGTCTCTTTCTTTGAAGAGCGCTCTTTGCTTCGATGTACATTACTTTATGCATATAATGTAACAACACCGTGAATGGAACACCACGGAATATTTCTTTCGATCGTCTAAATTCGATTCGAAGATTCGGTCTGATAAGATTTCATTTCCATAAAATTTAAGTCGTATTAACATACGTATAATATCGTTTCGCGTGATATACGACTGAAAAGTGTAATACTGTATTTGATAAATTGATGGCGAAGAGAAATGGAATTCGAAGTTGACAGCAGTTTATAGAAAGTGTCGAGACGACTGCACCGATCGTTTTAGTACACCCAAAGGGTGTCCTTAAATGACGCGAGATCACTACGATGAATCATTGTGTTTCTTGCTGTCGTTTGTCGTTCGCGAGCAAATCGCTGCAATTTGAATTTTCTTCTTTTTCTTACGTTTCGTCATCGTACGGGTCTCTTGTTCACGACTTCGATCTTCTTCTCTCTTTTTCCCTGTTCTCTCGCTCGGTGTTACTTGCTTAAGCTCGTTTTCCCTTTTCGCAAGAGAGATTCGTGGCTGATTAATTGTTTGGAACGAAGTTTAGAAGAGTGCGTCTGTCTCAGTATCGCTCCCATTCGACGCGTTGCATGATTGCTCTTTTTCACTGAGCGTTCAGTTCAGACCTGCCGAGAAGAAGTTGAAGAAAAGCAAGGTGATTTAGAGCGACTATTGTGTTTTAATCAAATGTTAGATCTGTGTCGAATAAAATATTAAATAAATAGAAACGAAAGAAATTCTTCTATTGCATTTTGTTAATATTATCGTTACGTAAATTGTAATTTATTGTAAATTGTAACTTATGGACTGCGGACGTTTATGAAAATTCCTTTTTTTTATGAGTATAAATAAAAAGATGGAACTTGAGTAGAGATTTCATTTGTTTGTTTCATTTAATATTAGAAGAACTTTACTTTACTTCGAATTTTGTTATTTCGAATTCTTACTAGGTGCACGGTATCGGATGAAAATTTAAAGTTTAAAGACTTTTATTAAACGTAAATTGAGATCACTTACTTCAATGCTTTGTAACGTTCTTTCTCTGGATTGTTGTCTGGTGGTTCACACTCGAAAGACGCCAGAGCTAAAGCTACATTATCAAAAGAAATAAATTATAGTAATCGATACTGGCGAAGCCTACAACGAATAAAATATTGTTCGACATTTAAACAATTAAAAATAGTCTTTTTTTATTAATTGCAAAATAAAGGTTACTTTAATTTCCAATGAAATAATCTGAAATGTTATAACAGCGTCTGAATAATTTTGTTGTAATAATAATAATCTCTTGTAATTTCGTTATAATTTTACTTCGAAATAACGCAATTTTATTTTATATGAATTCTCGAAAGTAAGATCTTATTTTTAAATATCATTCTATTCTTTACCAATTAATTTCAAAGCAATTTCACGTTTCATTTAATTACTTTTGTTCTCTGTTGTCTTTTCAATTCATTAATTCTCTTCTTATCTACGAATCGAATAAAAACAGGTTAAGAAGTTTTACCATTTTCAGTCAGCACCGGGCTCGCCTGAAGGAAAGCAATGACACGCGGATTCTTCTCGAACGGACAAGCAACTTGTTTCCAGGCAATGAACTCTGTCACCTGTTTTGCCAGTTGCCAGAACTTTTCGAAATTAATGTGTCCATTTGGTAATCTGAAACGATAGTTTTACGACAGGATTAACGTATAAATAAATATAAAAAAATACAATATGTATAAATATTAAAGAAATCATGCATTAAGAATCCTTTAATCACAAGCTTGAAGAGTTCTTACATCTTATTTTAATGGCGGATATCGCGTTTAAAATTGTTTCCTTCGTTTTTTAAAAATTAAGAGGAATCAACAAATCTTTTAATATTTCTTTAATAGTTTTATGCATAACTTTTACGTGGCGCAACGTAATGAAAAGTATTTATATTTTAAAAATATAAATACTTTTTAAGTTTAACTACTTGGTCAATTTAAACTCGTTAAAATCTTTTCCTAAGCTTTTAATTAGTTTGTCTAATTTTATCTGCTTTATAATGGTTAATATGTCGACATTGACGTCTAAAACCTTGTCAATGTTCTACCAACGATCAAGAATACTTTCATCAGAGTATTGTCGTTCGATATAATAAACCTTTTAAGCTTTTAACCAATTTATTAAATTTCATCTATTTTATGATCATTAAAAATTTTATCGATATTGGAAAGTAGCTCGTCAATGTTCTACTAGTGGTTAAAAATACTTTCGACACGGTATCGTCGATCTAAATAGCGATCTGCGCGTGTCGTCATTAAGTTTCACTGCTATCAAACGCTTTGTGAATGTTTCACTATCGGCGAAGAATGGTCTCTTCAGAGTATCGTGGGTCGATACCAACAACAACGTTACATCCTTTAATGCACGTTAGCTTGTGTTTATGCATTGTCAGCCGTCCTGCGCAGAGTAACGGTCTCCTGTTATTTTGTTAAATTAATTTCGGATAATCCTGATCGCATTAGCCCGTGTGAGAGACGCGCTGATATGTTAAGTTAATGGTTAGCTCCATAAATTTCAGGCTTAGAGCGCATCAATCAGTCTTTGGCGTGATGCACGCTTTGATTAATTCCGATTTAGTCAATCTCGATTCGCCCATTCGCATTTCTATTTTCTCATTAATAAATTTACATTGGAGTTTGGAAAAATACGTGACTCGTTTAAGCTACTATCTGACACTTTTCTTATTTTATCTTCGTGTATGTCGTATTTTATTATCACGTGTTTCGCAATATTTCGATAGCCGCTAATTTTTATGAAATTAATACATATTGCACGGTACGAAGCAGGTTGAGACAGAGAAAATTGTTGAGAAGCAATATAACAGACAATTTCATTACAGAAGTTATTACATTACAAGGGTCGTAGTTTATGATCAAGATGAAGTTTTACTAAATTTTATTTTTTTATTATTTTCATTCGCTAAGATCTGTGTAATTTTTCTGGAACATATTTTTAAATATTTAACGAATTTAAGTAAATGCGGAGAAGTTAATTACCTCGTATTTTATAATAGTACGACGAAAAAGGATAATAGAAAGTCGATGCACAAATTACGAAAGTACACGGTTTTACGTGTATTTCAAGTCGTTTTAATTATTTAACGAATCTCTAAAATAATCCGTTCGGTATGCGTATTCTTATTGTAAGAAAGTAATATTGAAACTGAATATTTTATTCGGTAAAAGGAAAGTTCATTTGACCAAGGTCTTTCTACGCTTCTTCATTTTGTAATTTCAAGGAGTGGGCTCAAAGTGGTCAGTTGGCGAGGAAGTCTCAAAAAGTTTCCGAGTAGTCCCATCAAGTTTTATATACTCTTCGAAAGCAATGTAATTTTACGTGCAAACAATCTTGAAACTTGTTAAGATCTTTCTTAGGGAAAAGAGGAAGCGAGCAAGAAAGAGAGAGAATGCTATGCCGAAGATGAATCATAACGAAAAATTGCTAGTTCAAAACCATTATAATACTGATAAAAGCCATTTTAATGTATTAATATAGATAATTAGACGAATACGAATTTTAAAAAGCGCATGTAAAACAGCTTCGAACGAAAGAAAATGAAATCACAACGAAAAGAAACTTTTTACAAGAAAGTCAAAAGAAAAATTACCAGAACTTTTTATCAAAATTTTCTATCGACATAAAATGAGTAATATTTTCCGTTCGCGAATTTCACGAAGCTTTGCTAAACGAAAAACGCTACTCATCCACAAATCATGTCCAATATAAATCTTCGAATACAAGCACGTAGTCTCAGCTATTGCTCAAGCAAATTTCCAATTCCAAAAGAACTTTTAAGAATTCATCAACCATCTACCGACACACAGGTTCCATTGAAAAAGCAAATAATTCATTCTGCTTAGCAGATACAGTATGTGTATATGTAATGGTTCAGGAATACGTTTGAACATTTGCCGTGGAAAATTTTTACGTATATATTGTACGAAAGTATGTCATTATATAAAACATTTTGCAAATTCACCAGCACTGTAACGAGACACGACTGTCATGATTATATTGGTGAAATTTGGAAGCAATTTGAAAATTTTTATTATGAATTTTTATGAAACAACGTAATGTTTAAAGAAGTATCGTTCTTAAGTTGCACGATAGTCGAGATATATATATATATATATATATATATATATATATATATATAGAAGTATATATATATATAAGTGTATAAGTATATATATATATATATATATAACTTCTATTAGAGTACTCGAAAAATTTGCAAAATTTTTGAATCGAGAAGACTTCTGTCATCCGTAACTTTTAACTGAATCTTTTCTTGAAAAATTCGTCGATTACCCAAACCTAACCCAAATCAATAATGTACATTTTCAGATTGATTTCGAACGTTACCAACGTAATCACGAGTCGCGTCTCATTGTACTGCTAATGGAATTTCAAAATGTTCTGTAGAACGCACATAATACATTCGTGAAATGTCCGTATAAATAGGCATTGAAATACTTTCGTAAGCCACTGTACACTGTATGTGACGAACCACGGAGCATGTGACGATACAACGAGGGAACGCGCGAAGACACGTACATGTGCGCGAAAGCGTGGGTGAAATTACGAGTCGAACTTGGGCAATTTATCGTGCGGGTCGGAAGCGTGCGAATTCGCGTAGCGTCGGCGCCCGCTTCCGGCTGCACGACGTTCGCGTTACGTTCACCTAACAGACATTTACATACGCGCAGCCATTCGTCTTCGCTCGGTGGATGCCTCGATCGGTCAATATCCATCCACCGTTGCCTTCGAGAAACCTATCTTTCCTCCGTCTACCCTTTTCTCGTTCCTCGTCCTGTGTAGGATCGAAATTCCATTACAGATTCGGTCCACGGACGACGAGGAAGGATAATTGCTGGCAAGGAGGCTCTTTTCCCTTATTAAACTCCGTCGAACGTATTGGGAGCTGTGCTGCTTTCTAAGGAAATTGATACTATAACGCGATTCGGTTTGCCGGAACAGTCGTTTCGTATTGAGAGTGAACGCGTTAATGACTGAGACATGGATCGTGTTCGCGATGGAAACGTGACATTGTGGATGGATTTTAGATAGGAAATTTTCGAACGATTTTGAATGATATTCGTAATAACAGAGAATATCTAGAGACGAGAATATCAGGATAATATAATAGAATTTAAATAAACAGAATATAACGTAACGATCACTTTTCTTACAGCTTTGTGCCTGTGCTTCTTTCAATTAATAAGGACTGAAACTAACCTGGGTACAATTAATTAATTAAATTAGTTTTCCATTTATTAATTTCCAATCTCGCGCAGAAGAATTTTCTGATTGAAAAACGACCTAACTAACAAGTCAGTCCATCTTTGACTTCAATCCCATTAATTTTATAGTTCGACATAGAACTGCCACAATATTCGCGCACCAGAGCACACAGAATGCATGGTAGCAACGTTGGAAGCTCTAGTCTCTTCTATAAAACAGCTTTCAAAATAAAATACGAATCAATCGTTCATAAATCGAAGGGAAGCTGGAATAACCACGCACATGTGTCACTGTTTCGAAGCCATTACAACGCGTCCTGTTATTTCTCCGAGCCAATATCAGCCACAGTTCTCGATCTACGTATTATGTGATCGGGCCAAAATGCACGATACGCGAACATTTATCCGTAGCCTGTACACATACGTCTTGAAGCGATTCGTACCAGCGTGTCTTTACGCGACGATCTGCTGTGCGCAATTCAGTGAAATGCTCTCGTACTGTTCAGACGGTGCCTGTCTGCACGAATTCGCATTTTCCGCGAATTTTCTACCGCGCGTCCGCCATTTCGGGCATAATATACGTCGTTATGAGTTTAACGTACATACGTTGCGTGGGCGTGCGCATGTATACGTGTACACCACTAGCCAAAAGGTTGAGATTATCCGCTTTAAAACTTCGTATTTACATTCCCAATTATGACGATTAGTCGATATGATTAACGATGATATGATTAACTAATTTATGATTAATTGATAATGTTGTGGTTATGGGTTATATAGATAGAGAGAAAAGCGCGTGGATAAATTGTCAGAGAGTAAAATATATTTAACAAAGAAATGTTTGTATAAATATGAATACAGTTTGAGCTGGTCCAGATCCGCACGCTAGCAGTGTTACCTAGTAAGTGAAAACTCCGAAGCCATCGTTGCCTGTCTTTTGTCTATGGTTGCCATGTGGTTGTCTTTTGTCTATGGCCTGTCGATGGCTTTAGCGAGTCAGAAAATTAGTCGGTACAGATGTAGAGTTTCCTTAGAAGTGTTAACCACTTCAACAGATAAGAACGTTGTATTCGTGCAAAATTTTGATTAAATGTACACAAGAAAAAGTTTGTAGAAACTATCTTCCAAAGTTACAGATAATAACTATCTAATATTGCGATGAGTCATAAGTTATGCGAGTGGTTGCTACGACTTAAGTTATTTAAATCTTATTATTTAAACGATTTAAAGTCAATTCGACGGAGAACAGCAAGAATACTGCTCAATAAATACTTCTGGGTGAAGGCTCGTGTATACGAAGGTGTATGTATACGAGATATTTCTACTTTTAAACTGACAAAAAATCCCACTTTAATATATAAAATCCGACATATATACAAGAGTATGTAGTTGATCTGCATATAAGTGAAAAATTCATTAAATCCCAACTTTTGTGCAGTCGCGTATCTGGCAGAATTATACACGCGGATATTCGGTAAATATCGTCTCAAGTAGCGGAACCACTCCGCTCGAATAGAAATTGTTTTTCTAATGAAACTTCTTGTGGCTACGCAGTGGCCGCTTTCGAGAGACGGTTTCATTTTACCTTGCTATCGCGTGCGTAATGAGCTTTTTGAACGAAAAAAACGTTCTACCTCAGATGCCCATCATTGTGATGATTAATCAGAGCTGACCCAAAAAACGATCGTCGTGAACCGAGATTATTAGAATCTTTACGTGGCATGGAAAACGAACGATTTTAGCGGATTATTAAAAAACGAACGATGAAAAATATTAACTTCTGAAATATTCTATATAATATTTGGAGACTGTATATTGTATTGGTTTATTTCATTCGTTTCTTTAATTTCATTGATCGCAGTATTAAGTAGCGTTCAGCACGATCAATATCATTATCGATGTGTAAGGTTCTCAATATTGTATTGACAATATATATTGATCGTCTAGCACTTAGAGGGTCTCTGACATACGTTAAATATTGACGATAATATCGATCGGTTGAATGCACCATTACATAGCGTCTAATCAAATAGTACAAGTATTTCTCGGTTACTAAATACCTGTCTCTTTCACTTGGTAAAAGAAGAAAATTCGCTTTGCGTATTTGAGATTATAATAAAATTTAGGAATTCAGAAAATTCATACACTCGATATTAAAATACATAAACGTATCGATAAAGTAAAGTAATACGTGCCACAAATTGCGATACTTCTGTATTGTATACAATTTACGTAAAACAGAATCTGTAAGTAGTACTAGACAGTAATTAGTCAGACATTATAAGCATTCTCCTTCAATTTATTCCTTCGTCGTTTAGTTCTGCCTATACCGTACACGTGTTACGAAATACCGGTCATATATTGTACACATTCTACGCAACGCTCTAATTAAGACACTTTTCCAATAGAAACTATGAAAAAGAAAAAGAAACAGTAAATCTTTTGAAAGAGATACACGCGGAATATTCAAACATTAACTCGTTTCAAGAAATATCGTCACTGATTACCAAAAATCATTATAGAAAGAAAATTACACGCACTTTGCAGGTCTTTCTATAAGTTCGTAATAATAGAAAAGTAGACTCTGAGAAAAGGAAAGGGTTCCGTTCCTTTCTCTAGTACGTATCCCTCCTTGCCTGCGTCTTTCTCTTTTCTTTTCAACAACTTCCAGTCAAGCTACGAGGAAACAACTTTTGCTATTACAAGTTTAATAAGTTTACAGGTAGAGCTGGGAGAAGGGATGACGTCGGGAGACGGAGGGGACGTTTCTCGCGCGGAGAAAAGCGAAGGAAATGGCACGGCACATTCGTCGTCGTGATAAATACGACCGACAAAAAGGACCGAAAGGACGGGCACTTCGCGAGAAAACGAGCTTCCTGTCAACGTATCGCCTCCGCGGGAACAAAATTATCGAACCTTCGAACGAGAACTCGGCAAAAAGTTGGTATTGGCCGCCGGCAGGAAATCGGCGATCGCGTTTCAACGCTCAGCTTACGTTCTGCACTCATGTCGATCGCCAACTTAAATTACCTTATAAATATTCCATCTGGTTACGATTTTCAGGACCGTTTTTACGTTCCTGTGTGGAAAGGCGAAATTATAAAATCGTCGGTCAAAGGGGATTATAATTGAAACTGAAATTTAAGAGCCGTAGAAGAATGGCTTTTAAATTAAAATTGAGTTGCAATTAACTATTCGCAGATTGTACTTTGATAATTTTAATCAATGTTTAAATCGAGTATTAAATTCTGTATAATTTTATATGAAATTATACGTTATTATAATTGTGTTTTAAATTACAAGCGATCGCGAGCGACGTTAGAACCGTTAATTCTTTTAACGAAGATCTTTTGCTACCTTTTAATTGCTCAATGACATCTTTTCAAGTGGATTGGTTTGAATATTCCTTCTTTTATCTGATTTACAAAAGGTTTACTATCTTTCCTTGTTCTTCTATTCTTTCTATCGAAACTGTTTCATAATTGGAGATGGCCTCTTTATCAAATGTATACAATTGTTTATGGGTCTGATGATTTTTGTTGGCAAGTCTTTCACTCTGTTAAATCACCATATAGGCAGCAGCGAAGCTGGTCGTTTCTGTTTCGAGATGAAAATTGTAATTACTTAAGAGTCGGCAATCAAAACGAATCTCTGAAACTTTGATGAAACCAGAAATTTCCTCGAGTGCTTTTAAATGATCAATACGAGAGTGCAAGGCTTTTACTCACTTGTTGCTGCATCCCTCATTCAGGAAATAGAGATCCTTGACCAGCAAACTGAAGAAGGGTACGACGATCCTCTGTCGTTCGTCCGTAGCGCCGGCGCTACGCCACATCGCTGCTTTCAGGGTGCTGCGATAGCTGCTAAAGTTGCTGCTCGGATCCATTTGGTGCTCAAGAATCGAGAATTTCGCCAGCTGCACCTTTGACCACTGTAACAGAAAATAATTTCGTGTCAGCGTTAGCAGAGAACGTTTGCTAAGTCGTTTAGCAAAGTTCAACTGGATGAAGTTTCTCTACATGTATCGGGTTCCTGGTCGTGCAAATCTCGTAGATACGTAACTTGCTTTTTGCTCGTCATTTGGAATTCGATCTTGTTGAACATTTACTTGGGAAAATGTATTTATTCCGGCTTACGTCATAGTATGTCGCTATTACGTTTTAAATTTTAATGTGCTCATTATAATGGTAGTTTTATTTATGTTTCAATGTCTCGACCAACATCGTACCAAGATATATTTATATAGATACATACAAACTTTCTCTGATTTCAGTGTAATCTCTAAAGATAGTAAAATCTTATTTTTTAACATACTCCAAAACATTTCCATACGTTTGTTTCGTCTAATGTTTATAAATACATTCGGATAAATATAACAGAAGAATTAGAAATAATTATCTATTTTCCGAAGAGAAAAATTTCCCAATGTAATTTTATATATATATATATATATATATATATATATATAATTATATACACATTAGTGACCCTAATAACGAACTTTCCATACAGACATTCACAGACATTCTAAAAACTTGGCCATGCAAGATAAAAATTCACTACACACGTACATACAGAATATACCAAAAAACCAATCGTAAAGTGGCCGCGAGAAAATCGATAATATTTTTCAATCGATCCAACCTTCCAATTGTTTGTTCGATCTGTTTATTTTTCGATCGATTCTTTTTACACGTAGGTATACACGATATCGCGCGTGCACGCGAGGCAGAAAGAAGCACGAATAGAACGTGTTCACGACAGACAATAACTGCATCTGACTCGACCGTCTGGATACAATGCAATCGAACTGATCCCATTGCCTTTAACCCGATACCCTTTTCTCATTCCAATATATATCGAATTCTATCCACCGTTTGCACGGTCAAATAGTTACCTTCGCTTCTGTTCTTCCTCCTTATCCCTTTGATTTCTTACCGCGCTTCTCGCCCCTTTGCCTCCCTTTTCCTTTTCACCCCTGCATGCATTTGACCTACTCTCTTCCTTTTCGTTTCTCTAAACCACTCTCTCTTCAACCTTTTTCCCTCCTTTGTATCTTTCTCTCTAATTTTCTCGTATCTTCTCCCTTTCCCAAGCTTTCTTCAATTTGTTCGCCTTTGAAGTCATCTTTAACCTCGCCGGTTTTACCTGTTCCGGCGAGTTGCCTGGCTTCAATCTGACCTCTTTATGATCGCGATGCAAATGTACTTGCTTCTTTGTCCTTTGTTTTCTTTCACGGTCTTGCTTCGCCCTCCCGATATGCGTAGAAATTATGCAAGGTAAGTTATGTGAAGTTGTTTTAGTTGTGTTTAGTTAAAGTTGACAAAATTTTGTTCACCCTTTTCAGAATTTTAAAAATACTATTCGTCATAATATATCGGTATCAAAGATACTCGAATAGTATTTGTCTGGATAATTATAAAACTTTTTTTCAAGCCAATTTTTCAGCTATTTTTAAAGGTTTACATCTTTCCACCTAGCAGGTTATCTTCATTTTCGATCGCGTCGTATGAACATTCTCTTGTTACCACGCCCTTGCCAAAAAATAGGAGACTCTTCCTAACTTTTTCTTTTCTTTTCTTTACTAGATACTTCCTACCTATCTTTTCTCTGAATTTTTTCCCAGGGTTCGCTCGTGTCTGGTTACCGTCGTTATTACACGTTTGGCGTCAGACCCAAGCAGACCCAGTTACAAACTTTCTAAATTTTCGCTTTTCCTATTCTCTGTCTCTATCCCTTCTTTGTCTTCCTTTGTCTATTTCTCCACTTTGATATACATAAGTCGGCAGCAATTTTCCGGCGCGAGACAATCCTCCTATCATCTAGCAGCGAAGAGAACTTTCTCAGTAGAAAGTTTACATTATTATCGAACTAAGTTCCCTCTATATGTTCTTGTTAATTTGTTAATGTAGTTGTTTGTTTGTTCGTTTTATTATTACCAAATTATAAAACGATATTAAGGCCAGGAAATCAAGAAAAACCAGCTTGTAATTCTTTCCAGTAATCTTCGATTAGATTCAGTCAGTAGCGATAAACGTCTTTCTCGCGAAGTACAACGAGTAAAATATTTCGAGGATATTAGTTGAACACCGAACAAATTCCAGGGTAATCGAAAAAGAAAAAAATGATTGCAACGTGTACAATAGCAGGAAGGGCAAGCACAAAAACGATCAATTGGATTTCCATTTAGAGCGAACGAATTAAACCGTGGCATTACTATCGAGCACAAAACGAGTAAACCAAGATAATTAATTTGACGCCGGAATATAAACTGCCGAAAGCGTCACACACAAACACGCTATGATATTCTATTACTTCGAAATTAAAAAGGAAATCCGTGTCGGCGTTATACTAATAGTATAGAGGTATAATATTACGGAAATTCTTTAAGCTTTGGGAGAACGCGAAGGAACTATCCATATTTATTAAACCGTATAAATTGCAAATATACCAAAAATCTCTCGATTTAGATCTGTAAATTTCAATTTACGATAATTCTATTTTTGAAAATTTTAGCAACTAATTAACAAATCACATTTTTTCCAATTACTCTGCATTTTTTTTGTTAGTAAGGGTATATATGTATCTCTCGTTCAAGTTTTCCGAGTTTCCAGAAGGCAACTCAACTTTCGTTCGTGAAATTTTCACTCCCCTCAGAATATTAGACACGAGGAATAAACACGTGTTTCTTCATACACTTCGAAATTTTTTAAATATTGCTCGTCATCGTATTAGAATACCGAAGACATTAAAATAGTACGTATCTTAATATTTATGTCGTTGGCTTCCATTATCAGCTGTATTTAAGAGAATCACATCTTTGAACCACCAAGTGGTTTTCGTTTTCAATTACGTCCTATTAAAATACTATCCATAAAACGACATTGGAATCAAATTTTTCTCCTTTGACCTTTGATTTGTTCATTGGCTCATATCTGCGCAAAATCCGAGAGTTCCAAGATATTCACAGTTATAACACGCCATTATCAGCTGTTTTTAAAAGACACACATCTTTGAACCACCAAGTGGTTTTCGTTTTCAATTACGTCCTATTAAAATACTATCCATAAAACGACACTGGAATCAAATTTTTCTCCTTTGATCTTTGATTTGTTCATTGGCTCGTATCTNGCGCGAAATCCAAGCGTTCCAAGATATTCACAGTTATTAACAGGCGGAAAATGCAAAATATTACAGCGTACGCTAATCAGATCGTTGAAAATCGCGCAGAACCAAACTTAATTGACGTTGAATCGCGGAGTAAAACGGGACTCGCCGTGAAACGCGCGGTGGACACATTCCCGACACTGGCTTGAATTAATTTACCGGAAACTATTTCACCGTTCATCGTCGCTGTGCGTCGGCTACACGTTAATTCGTATTAATTAAACTGAATTTTCGTTTAGCCCTGGAATTTTTGGTCCGGCCAATTAAGCACCATTGCGTCGATTTAGGATAAATCGAACAGGATCGTCATCGCTTCGTGTCACGTCACGTTGACAGCACAGTGTTTTCCTATATTTTCTCTTCTTATTCTTCTTCTGCTATGAAATTGATGTATTGACGTACATTGCGAAGATTCCACTTGCCTAAATCGTTAACGAATGCAATCATGAGAAACGATAGTATAATGTAAAGATAAAAATAATTAAAAACAATTTCTATGGTAGATCGATATCGCGAATTGTAAGTATGAAAGATGTTGTTTTATCGTATGCGTGAATATTCTTGTTCGCGTTTGCAGAGAGTTAAATTTCGCGACGTTTGTTGTTTCATTGAACACAGGCTTCCGTGAACTTGGAGTGCAGTGAAATGCGTGTTGTTGAATTCCAACGAAATCTGAAATATTCACGCGAGTAATATTTTGCATAAAAATCGAATAAGTTGACAATATGTCGTTGGAGTTTTCGATTTGCAATAATCATAAATAACTTTTCTACAGCTTTAAAGTGACCTCTTGAGAATAATTCTTCGATCTATTTGTAATTATTGCTCAAACATATATAAAATTTGTAACAATTTTCCATGATGCGTGGCATGTTTCGTAACGTCGAAGTTTCTAAAATTCTCGAATGCACAGCTTGTTCGTATTTTCTTTGCTCTAGCTTCTAACTATCTTAATATTTAGATAGGATCGATAGCTACCTACACGGCGGAAGTCGAAGTTTATCTAAGTTTCCCAAAGCAATTTTACTTAAGCCGCAAGTTTTCTAAGTGCAAAATTATTATTGTATCGTCGAGCTAAAGAGTTTTTGAAAACAGACGCTTGTTGCACATGGAAGTAAAATGTATTCCACGTTATAGGACGCAATGCTATAGAAGTTGTTTAAGTTTCAACCAAAAAACTTACAAGTATACACTTTCTGTGCATTTTGCATCTCCAAATTTTTCATACAGGCTACACGTACTTCCCCAATTCATTTTCCAACCAAACGATTCTTTTATCAGATTCAATATCTCATTTTCACGCTATCAAAGTCCCAAGTATATACTTGTTTAGGAAGTATTTAAGATATATTTCTCACGGTGTTAGTTTTAAATGTATTTTCAATAGTGTTCAAAGTATTCCTAAACGATACGAAATTTAATAAACTTACACCCAATTAATCAGTATGTAAATACTATAATAAACGTAGCGAAGTGCAAATGCTCCCGCTAGGCATCGTAAATGCACAAAAATAGTCTACAAATCATACACTTACAATTACAACCTAAACAGATCTATTTAGATAACAAGAAACATTCCATTATTTTAACTCCTTCGTTACCAGAATGATCTTCCATCCATCCATCCATCAATCCATCCATCCATCCGTCTATCCATCCATCAAGAATCCAGCGTTTCCCCAATATTTCCAAGAATTATTAACGAAGGGGAATGATACATCGAACGTTATCTCAGACAGAAGATTTCAGGTCCTGGTCGGAAATGCGGCGGATCCTCGAGTGGCGGAAGAACTCCATCTTCCACGGAGCGACTAAATTCTTGAAGGATGGAGAAAGCAAGCCGCCGTATCCCGAGAACGAGAAAGGGTTTTCCTAGCCGTCGCGGGGGCCATTTTTCTTCGCCGCGACTCGATTCGATTTCTCGGGAAATGCTCTCGCCGCTCTCGAGGAAAAAACACTAAGAATCGGCAGACTCCTGGCGGATCCGGTAAATTGAAACTGGATGGGAAACGGAGGGTTGGAAAATGGGCGGTTGAAGGGGGAGGGCGGACGAGACGCGCGGAATCTGCTTTCAGCCAGGTGATCCCGCGAGACAGTCGGCAAAGAAATGAGAAGCTGGCTCTCGCCTCTCCGCTCGAAAATCGGCAATTCTAATTACACAAAACTGCGAATGCACGTGAAGACGCGGCCATCCTGGATTTCGCGAACTTTTGCTCGCCGGTGGTGTACGCGAAATGATGCCGTATTGCGGCAGATAAAGGCATTCGAGAAGAAAAGATACGAATACAGATGAAATTTTGATTCTTTCGCGGGTTTCGTTTCGCTTGTTTGTGAGTTTATTTGTAAGGCGGGGGAGACTGTGCGATAACGGAAGGAAATCAAGGATTTGGAGCTTAACCTGACAGAGACTTAACAGGTTAAATACGGGTGATATCCACGATGAGAATTTTTATTTCTGTGCTTTTACTTTATTAAATTGATTGTTTTGCGGTCGCACGAAAATCGGCAATTCTAATTACACAAAACTGCGAATGCACGTGAAGACGCGGCCATCCTGGATTTCGCGAACTTTTGCTCGCCGGCGGTGTACGCGAAATGATACCGTATTGCGGCAGATAAAGGCATTCGAGAAGGAAAGATACGAATACAGATGAAATTTTGATTCTTTCGCGGGTTTCGTTTCGCTTGTTTGTGAGTTTATTTGTAAGGCGGGGGAGACTGTGCGATAACGGAAGGAAATCAAGGATTTGGAGCTTAACCTGGCAGAGACTTAACAGGTTAAATACGGGTGATATCCACGATGAGAATTTTTATTTCTGTTCTTTTACTTTATTAAATTGATTGTTTTGTGGTCGCACGAAAATCTCTGTAATTGGTTATGGAATGGTACATGGGTTACAGAAAAAAGGATGAGGATGAGGAAACGTGAAATGTAATACTTTTACGCTCATTTCGTCTGTGCAATATTATTATTCTCACTTCATTGCACAAACTACGATTGATTAATTGTAAAACAGCGTATCATCTATCACTTTATTTATGCGCTTGATCTATAAGACGCATGAGAAAGTATCATATTACCAGAATGTCTTTAGTTCATTACGGTGTTATGAATGAATTATGAGTTGCTTTATGAAGAATAATGCATATGCAGTGGTAAAGTTACGAGTATGTATAATAACGCGTTTCAATCTTTAAAGCTATACATGTTTTTCTATTAAAGATTTTCTACATAACTTTTCCAAGTTAAAGACTGCATTATTTGTAACATTCTGTTTTGTTTATTTTCGTCCCTTTCTTTCCAGTTGATCGCACCATGTCAGTAACGTAAATAAATCATTTAATTTCGTTTCATTCGGATCTTGTATCACGCTCGATTCGAGAGCGAGAGAGAGTTTCGCGTTACTCAAAGTCGATATTTTTTAATTAAAAGGTTGGACCTTTTTTCGCGTAGCGAAGCCAATAAATTTCGTGCTGTTCCGGGTGAAAATTATTCGCGTGAAACAGTAAAAAGGAGTCACTCGCAGAGAGAGAGAGAGAGAGAGAGAGAGAGAGAGAGAGAGAGAGAGAGAGAGAGAGAGAGAGAGAGAGAGAGGAAAATCGTCGCGATCAAGCGTAATTAAGTTTCCTAAAGTTGGTCAAGTTACGAAGCACGGCTGGATATTAAATATGCATTAGTTGAACTTAAGCCGACGTTGGGAATTTTATAAACCGCCTGGAGGAAAAAAAAGAAAAAGAGAAACTTCCGGCCAACGAACAAGTTCAAAATAATCATGAAAACCAAAGTTTCGATCGAATTTTTCTCTCCTAACTGCGCGCAAGGATCGAGAAAATTTTTCTTAAAATTCATCCAATCGTACCAGACGCTTTTCCTAACTCCAGGGATTCTTCTTCGAACTTTTACCCCTTATTTGCATTCGTTTAAATTCATCAGATACTGCATTTTCCCCGCTGTTCCTTTATTTCGAGTATAACAACGCGTATAATCTTTCAAATCGATTTTTAACGGACAGAAGTCAATTACAGAACGAACTTAATTAAATAAGCGATTATATATCGTATCATGTAGAAAGGTGGTGGTCAATACACAAATAAATTAAATCGGTTATTAATTATAATATTACGTTATTACAATTCATTATCGATTATAATATTCAATAAATTAAATGTATTATTTAAGCAAATAACCATACCATACCTACTGTAGCATTTCGTAGAAACGTGGCAATTAATATTGCGAATTAAATGTGAAACGTAATCGTTCTAAAAACGCCGACACGCGAAATAGATGTTATTTCTCTATAAATTCCATTTTCTTGCTTGCACCGATAAAAATCTAAAATTATGTACACAACCCATAATTTCAATTCGTCAGCATCGATCAGCTTGAATAATCCCTACGTTCGATAATTTCCTACGCTCTTTCTCACCGACGACAATTTCTCACCACCCTAGTTTAGTCCGATTGATCGAAGATTAACCACCTAATATCAAAGTCACCGTCCTCCTCCAGCCGTGGAAACTTATTCCTCATCGCGAACACGTTTTCATTCGATAACTACCGTGGAAGATTTTCCAACAGCATCGACCAACGCCCGAAACTTTCTTACCCTCGTGATAATGGACGCGAATAGAGGCTACGGGGGTGGGTGGTATCTGTGTTGGTTGGATCGTAACGACCGAACGTAATTAGCTTTTTGAGGGGGCGAAAGGCAAGCCAGAAGCTTCCTTTCACCGCGGAAGAAGGAAACGTCACTCGCAGATTATCTCCGTGGTAAATTAAGCCGGCATCGGGGATGGTATCGTTCATCTTCCGTCGACGTCGCCGTATCGGTGGCTTCTCTCGAACGAACGCCGTTGCCTCAGTGCCACCGGGGATCCCTGCCTCCGAGTTTTCCGCGCTGACTTTCTAAGCGAAACTCGCGCAACTTGGAAGTTGCTCGAACGAGCAAAGAGAATATCCTCCTACAGGCTAAATGGAGGATGCTGCAGGGGTTTGGGGGTTGTTGACGGCGCTCAGCCATCCAGCTCTTACGTTCGGGGATAGATTCTTCGGGGTGAGATCGATTTTTGGATTTGCTGGGAGATTTCAGACAGTGGGATGGGCGATAGAAGATTTTAGGTGGAGATTGCGGGCAGGTAGCTTGATTGTGAGAATGTTCGGTCTTCCTCTCAGACGATGGTGTCGAGATGAAGAGAGACGAAGGAGTGGAAGATCTTAGATAGGCTATTCTGTAGGTTCTTCGAAGGTTTCAGATTGTTAAAGATATTTAGGACGTTTTGAGACAAGTGCGCTGGCTGCTGAAGGTATTTCCACGGACCCTTATTTTTCTATGAAGCGATCTTCTTTCTTTTTTTTTTTTTCTTTGGTCAGGTTCTACATAGATTTGATTTTAGTAGTAGGAAATTTTTCTAGCCACTACTAAATCTAATATATGGTAAACGTGCGTGGACCTAATTAATTAGTATGCAAATGCTGCAATAAATGCGACGGTGTACAAATACCTTTTGCAAATATTTGTACCTGTGCTAAAGTTTGGTAAACTTAATTTTCATTGATCACAGTGNATTGATAAGTTTTCACTTCAAAAAACGTGGCTTCCTATCACGTACAATATATCTTTTGGAAATGAGTAAAGGTCCTTCGACGGCCTTAACCTCTATTCACGAAATTAATCGATGGCATTTTGAAATATTTCGGAAACTGTAATTTCCTGAACTCGCTGTAAAATCCATTAAACTAACATTACAACTTCCCGTAACGTGTACTAATAATTATTAAATTTCGTATGTTCATGCAAATTAAAACGCACTGCGCGGAGAATAAGCTTGTAACTTAATTAATTATGCAACTAGGGGAATAATACTTCTCAAAGCTGAGACATTCGTAACTGCATTCAAACCCTCGAAATCTTCACTCACATCACTACGATTTTTAGTCCGCTATTTACCAAAAACGCTTCCACATTCTCGATAGCAACAAAAATGAGAAACTCTCCGAGTCTGTCAAAATAATTCAAGCTGATAATTCCATTTATAGCAACTACCACTACTTTCTCCAGAAATTCGTTCAACCAGTCGATCGGTCAAACGATCGACAAAAAATTCGGTGACATGTTTCTCGCGAATGTCCGTTGATGTTCGTATATACGAGAAATAGCGAGTGAGGTGGGCCAGTAGAGGGGAAAACAACGCGCGAGCGTGACCGAACAGAAGCGTTAAATTTTCATTAACGAAAATTACGAAGCGGTGCCACGCCGGCTGGCCGCTGATAGTTCCAGCAATTATTTTAAGCGCGGCCTGTATAAATCAGCTGGCTGAACCAAATGAACCCTGAATAGCAGTTCGCGTCGAATAGAGCCGGAGGGATATGTCCGCAGAGCACACCGGTCCGGTTTCGTAATTAAAAACGAGAAAAAAAAAAAACAAATATGGGTTTAATGGTATCCTCGTTCCGCCTCGCAATTCATCCGGTCCCGACGATAAAGTCGTACACGCTCGCCGATTTGTCAGAAACTGTCGCGCTCGTTCTCAGAAATAAAATTGTCTAACGCGCGCCTGCATTTTATTATCGGCTTTTTATTGTCGCGAAACAAACGTTCCGCGTACAAAGAAGAGAGGGAGAGGGAAAGACAGATATCGGTAATTTGAGTTAAAATTGTTGATTTTTGGCGAGAAACAGGAGGTTCGTTTTTCACTAGGCCGTTGAGTGTTTTAGAAGTTTCGTGATAAGTTTTTGCTGACGGTCGATTCTGTACATGATATACATGAGGTTTATCCTGTCGAATTTTTCGAGATAATAATTTTGTTCCCGCTAGATGGTTGGTATTTTTGAAAGATTTTGTGAGTAGGTTTTGACGATGATTGATTTTGTATATTGAAAAAATGCGGAATTTATCATGTCCATGCACGGAATCAGTGATTTTCCATAGACGATATGGTTCCTATTTCTTTTTTTTGGAAAAATTAACATTGCACAATAAACACAGGACAACAATATACACAGTGTTAAAAGGCAAATCCAAATGTCTACGTATTTATCATAAAAAGTCAGCGAATACTAAAAATCCTAAAAGAAAAATACAAAATTACAAGTGATTTATTTCACAGTATACCAGAAACAGTATTATTTACTAACCGCTTGATAATATTCTACTTTTCCATAATATTATTTTTTATATCATTAAAAAATTCCCTTCTTTCCAGTTACTATTCCTTTAATCCAGCCATTCTTCTTTTATTCTTGAAACGCAACGGAAATGCAAATTCCGTGGAAGCCAGATGACCATAACTTGACGTGTTAATTACGTCACAGTGTCGCGTATATTCATTTGCGGGGATATACATTCGTCGTGTTGGCTTTTTATTGCAAAACAGCGCAGTAAGCTAGGATATTTATGAACATTTCTATGTATGTACCTTGGTGACGTGAAATGGGGCCGCGAATTTAACAGCGGGGAGGAAAAAAAAAAAGAAAGAAATTTAATTTTATTTATCATAATGGCCATTCCATTTTCGCGCATCGCCCAACCGTTTAAATCCAATCTAGGGATGGAATTGCGTTTTTCATCGCCGAGGAAAATATTTCCGTTTAAATCGTATCGCCGATACAATATCCAGAAAATCTCTGTTAATACCTTCGTTACGAGGCTGTTGCCGTTATTTTTAACCTCCTTCGAGTTATTTCGACCGTCCTCAAAAAGTGGATTCTCCATTTATAGCGAATCTGTTCCTGTGTCTATGTAACATCGATCGTCGGTGAAATGTCTAAAAGTCGGAGTAAAAAAAGATCTATTTTTATGATAACTTTACCGGAAACCGGGTTTTGGTAACTATCCTAGCTTTTTCAATATTATCTATTACTCTATATTATTCTAGTTTATCGATATTATTAGAATTACTTATATTAATTATTATTAGTTTGGAATAAGAATTTTAGAAGAGCGAACGATCAGATTTATTGTTTCATCCTAGTGTACCGAAAATTGTTTATCTTCGAGCAAGATTGATCTTAATTTTAAATATTCATCAAAAGTTGAAATGAAAGGAATCAACCTTTTTTAGCTTTCGCTGAAAATATAAAGTTAAATCGCTGGAAATGGTATTGAAGGAATGAAATAATCCATTTGACGAATAATTCTATCTTCGTTTCTATATCACACATATTAGTTTTATATCCGCACAGACAAAACCATAAAACCGTAAAATCATGAAACAATTTAATATCAAACAGAGTCTTCTTTCCAATCTTTTAAGAAATATATCATTTTCTTTGATATATTTTAAGGGAATTCTTTCAAATAATTGTCCGATAAATACACGTTGCAGCGATCGAAGGGTCTATTATATTTTCTTTCGGAAGCGGAGTCCTTTCATTTCGAGCAGGATTTCATTGCGAAAGAAGAACAGGACAACGAAAGAAGTCGTCCTCGCTTCAGGAAGTAATATCGTGAAAGACTGACAGCAAGTCGCGCGATATGTATCGACTTCTCTTCTCGTATTTCCGCCCTCCCACCTTCTTTTCTTCCTTTCTTTTTTATTTCATCATTTCCCCCGTGGAAACGCAATCGCTGCAAGCAACACGCGATTCGATTATTTCGCCAGAATCATGGATCGGAACGCGATGTCCTACTTTTTCTTCGTCCTGCAATAAATTCGCGTTACAGTAGCTCTTTGTTTGACACCGAATTCTTTGTTTTCCTCGAGTATGCGCGAATTTCGATCGTCTTTGATAGAAATGTATTTCCCTTCATTTTACGAGAAAAACGGCCCCGCCAATGTTTCACGATCTCGCCTTTTGTTTCATGATCGGAAATTTTATGGAAACTGTGTGACAATTTTGTTGCGAGTTCAGTTTCATCTTGGCGACGATGAATTTTGCGTGACCAATAAAGTTCTTCATCGTAAATGTTTCTGATAATTTGTTCGGAGAAAATATCGTTTCATGTACTTGCTATAGAAAGGATTTAATACGAAGAAGGAAAAATAAATTCCTCGACAAGGAATTTTTCATTTTAAAATAAAAGTAAATTTGCTTCTCGATCAAGGCAAACAGCAAACACGACATTTAATTATTCTCTTGTTCAATTAATCTGAATTAATCCATACACTGAGCCACAATGTCGCAGACTATCATCACGATTGATAGTCATGAAACAAATTACAAAAAGAACAAAATGACGCAAAGAACAATCAAATCTCTATACGAATCGAAACGAATCTGCCAGAAATGTAATTTTTTCTTCAAGCTTTGCTCATTTGAATAGAATCGTATAGCAGTGCGAGCTTTCAGTCGCAAAGAAGGAACTGGCCCAATTAAAAATCACAGTTCCCAATGCTTTCTAATTAACTCGATGCACATGTAAATTTCAATCGGACTCGAAAAACAGTGACGTAAAAATTCAATTAAATCAGCTCCGCGCCCATCCATTTCCATTCTCGCTTTTTCCTCATTTTCTGCGCGGAAACGTTCTTCGTTTACGAAGCTGCTCTTCGCTCGGCGACGCGAAAATTCGATTTTCAGCGATTCGTCACGGTTAACGTTGGTCGTCGTGGCGCCACGCTCGATTTACGAGGATTACAAACCGCTCATTGCTGCGTACACATTCCACGTGGAAGGGAAAACGAGCGTGGATCAATCCGACGAGACATCAATGCTTTCCCGACTGGACATCGTCGACGTCGTTTCGATAAAGAACGAAACAGCAAGGGAGCCGTCGTAAAAGTGTCCCTGTCGAGTCCTGCCATCGATCATTTTAACTCCAATGTCTTTTATTTAAGGCAGTCGATCACTTCGTTCGTCCATGACTTTTATGACATATGATTGACTGTTCTGCCTGTGATTTCGTTTTCTTGCTTCCAACAGAGATTGCGAATACGTAGACTGACTTTTATTCACGTTTGGCGTGATAAAAATAATGCTACGTGAATTCTATCCCTTTTTTCACTGTTTCATAATTTATTTACAGCGAACGAAAGTATCTCAGTTTGCTCCTAATGTTCGATAGTGCATTTGTCGCGTTATGTAAAACGTTTTGAAATTTCATTAACGCTAGGATGAGACACGGCTATCGTAGCTATCGCTATCAATACTTAAAATGACATAACAAAGTAAAATTCTATCCCTTTTTTCACTGTTTCATAATTTATTTACAGCGAACGAAAGTATCTCAGTTTGCTCCTAATGTTTGATCGTGCATTTGCCGCGTTATGTAAAACGTTTTGAAATTTCATTAACGCTAGGATGAGACACGGCTATCGTAGCTATCGCTATCAATACTTAAAATGACATAACAAAGTAAAATTCTATCCCTTTTTTCACTGTTTTATAATTTATTTACAGCGAACGAAAGTATCTCAGTTTGCTCTTAATGTTTGATCGTGCATTTGTCGCGTTATGTAAAACGTTTTGAAATTTCATTAACGCTATAATGAGACACGGCTATCGTAGCTATCGCTATCAATACTTAAAATGACGTAACAAAGTAAANATTCTATCCCTTTTTTCACTGTTTTATAATTTATTTACAGCGAACGAAAGTATCTCAGTTTGCTCCTAATGTTTGATCGTGCATTTGTCGCGTTATGTAAAACGTTTTGAAATTTCATTAACGCTAGGATGAGACACGGCTATCGTAGCTATCGCTATCAATACTTAAAATGACATAACATAGTAAAATTCTATCCCTTTTTTCACTGTTTCATAATTTATTTACAGCGAACAAAAGTATCTCAGTTTGCTCCTAATGTTTGATCGTGCATTTGCCGCGTTATGTAAAACGTTTTGAAATTTCATTAACGCTAGGATGAGACACGGCTATTGTAGCTATCGCTATCAATACTTAAAATGACATAACAAAGTAAAATTCTATTCCTTTTTCCACTGTTTTATAATTTATTTACAGCGAACGAAAGTATCTCAGTTTGCTCTTAATGTTTGATCGTGCATTTGTAAAACGTTTTGAAATTTCATTAACGCTAGGATGAGACACAGCTATCGTAGCTATGCCTATCGATACTTAAAATGACATAACAAAGTAAAATTCTATCCCTTTTTTCACTGTTTCATAATTTATTTACAGCGAACGAAAGTATCTCAATTTGCTCCTAATGTTTGATCGTGCATTTGTAAAACGTTTTGAAATTTCATTAACGCTGGGATGAGACACAGCTATCGTAGCTATGCCTATCGATACTTAAAATGACGTCAAATACGAGTACAACTCACCGTTTTCTTCAGGCGAGATATAGGTGACATGTTCAAGCCAGCGATGATCGCCATTAGGGAATTGAAATTGCCGATATTGAAGCATTCACGGGCGGTTTCGATCCAATATTCAACCACACGAACGCGCTGTTTCTTTTTTGCGTGCTACAAAACAGATGGAACTTTTTTTAATAAAATATCGTATTTTGTGAAATCGAATCACGAAATGTATATAGGAAAGAAAAGGAATAATAGATTTTGATTATGTTACTTTTGATGGAAAAATTTGTTTTCTAAAATTACTTTATATCAAATAGATTGCTCGTGCTACAATATATGTACATATTTTTAGATAAATTGACTTTGCACCATATTTATTAAGTAATTATAATAATTAAGCGATATACATTTAATTTACCTTGCATACTTCAGTCGCGACGAAATAGCTCAGTCTATTGAACCACTGGACGTACGATTCTAGATTACGTGTTTTCTTCATGTCCTTAAAGGATGTTTCCAAATGAAGAGATTCCTGTTTATAGGAAAAATAAATATACGCAATTAATACGAAATTTCTTCTTTCAACTTATTACTTGTGAATTCAACGATAACTACGTTCCAACCAAAATCTAATTACTATTTATTAATACAGTAAGTATATTCATTAGCGTAGAATCTTGATTATATCGGAACTAATTACGATACACGTGCATCGATATTTTTATAAAAAGCCGTTTCCAAATTTTCTATTTACCGACGTCCCGATAATTAGTTGCTGATAATCGAGGTTCCATTGTGTTTGCCTCCACCTAAAATTCTTATACGTAAAATAAAATTTTCAATGATATTAAAAAACATCGACGAACGACAAGAAAAATAGAGGAAAAGAGAACGTACTACGAAGCGGACGTGACAAATGGAAAAGGCAGGTGTACAAACCTTGGCAAAGGCTTGGACGAATTCTTCTGGGCCGATATACGAGAGCCTCTCGAGTTCCACGTGGGTCAATTGCTGTGCCAGGACCGTGGCCGACGGGCACAGCTCGGTGATGTCCACCTGAAAAACGAGGTGACAGTTCCATTCGGTTCGAGTGTCGAAGAAAAGCGACGCCGGGAAATCATGTGCAAGAGCGTCGCTCCAGTCGTGGGGGCAAGAGACGCTATGAAAGGGAGGCGTCAACGAGAACACGATTCACAGAGGCGCGGAAAGACAGAAAGCGGAAACGGGCGGAAGCTGCGCGTCCACGTCGCGACGCCTCCTCTTTTCCTTTCCAATTTCACGTGCTCGTGCTTCGCCGAGCAAATTCGAGCGAGTTCTTATCTTCGTCGAACGCGGTTTCAAAGTGCTTTGACCGGCGGCGTCGCGACGCTCTCGGACCCCTCCCGATATACATCTCTACAACTGTACATATAGTTACGTATACAGTGCCATGTCAATGCATTATGTTTTGCGAACGATTCTGGGAAACGTTCGAAGCCATTGTATATGATTCTTGTTCCCCTGAGCAATAATCTTTATGACCAGGTTTGGCATTTACTGTGCGGCGTATTTTATGGACAGGGCTGTACCTTATGGGTGTATTTTAAGTTTCCCGCTTGAGAGGATGGTTGTGATTTGAAGTTAGCATCGCAGTAAAATTATCTTCGTAAGTTCGTCGCATATCGACAGAAATATAAGGTACTAGAGGTTTTTTAATTACAAGACAATATTAATGTTACGGGTTATTGAATTCATTTTGACGTCAGTTTGAACCGGCTACTCTTATAATTTTACAAATTAAACGTTCAAAAGATCGTCAAAATTACTAGCGAGAATCTTCTACCATTCTCTATCGAGAATCGTTTCAAAGCCTCTAATATTAGTGTTACAATCGAAAGGAAAGATCATAGTTGATAGCTGGTTGAAACGAGAATAGAAGAAGGTAAACGAGAGAAACGTTTTACCAGCGAATACCGTGCTTTGCCAACGTGGCTCACAGCATACGTCTGAAGCCACTGTAATTATTTATGCTCATCGTAGGCATTGTAAACGCGATTCGCGAATGAAAGGAATAAGTCCGTCGGGCATTTCAATTTGAATCGAACGCGCCAACGTTCGTATCCGCCTCCCTGTTGAATGAAATGAACCACGGAAAATTTATATTCTCTCGCTCAGCTTGCCCCTTGAAATACCGGCTCGTCGCTGCAAACACTGACCCATATCACTGCGCGCTGCCGGCACGAAAAACGACGAGATTTCGTCGTCGGCCATCTCGTCTATTATTCCTACTTTTATCGAGGCCCGTCTTTTGTTCTATTTGTATCCCTTTTCGATTGGATTTCGCCTCCCTCGTCATGCAAAAAGGAAATCTCCTAACGTTTTTCTTCGACCATTTCAACGATGGTTACCGTGGAGCGACTGAGTAACGAACGTCGATGGGAAACTGATTTCTTCGTTACGTCTCTAATGCTATAAAGTATATAAGTGTGGTATATATTTTTTAGTATATAACGTCTGTGAATACGTAACTAATTAATATTCATTATAGCAGTATAAAATTAAGAGCAGAAAGCTTGTAGCTAATTTCCTTTATAATTTGATTTAAAACAATCTGAATTAATTAACGTTACAATAATCAGCGTGTAAATGGGTTGTAATTATTCTTCCACGAAATTTTGCCAATTTTTCACCGAGCATGTCAAGGAACTGCGAGGAAAAAATGGCGACTAACGCGGTTAGATTATGAAAAAGTAATTGCCCGAGCTGCCATAATTAGCCAGCTGTTATTCATGTTTCAACGAAATATATGGAAATTGCCCTGTAATTGTGGTTCGTGGTAACAATCGAGCAATCACGAAATCAACATTTTTTTAACCACATTCTCTTACATACTGTTCTAATTTCTACTTTAATCTTCCAATTTTTATCTTCGAATTTTTGAATCTTTCCATTCCCATTAAGTGGAAAAACTTATGGCGTTTTTATACAATTGTTATGTCCAACATAATACTTAAATATAACATATATATCTTCGAATATCATAATTTATATCAGCCATTGTTATTCGTTCAAAGATATAGCAGAAATTCTTTTACCCTTAAGCATTAACAATACGTCTGGCGATGCTTTATTCATAAAAAAATATTTCCTCTGATCAGTGTTCGTGAATGTTTTAAAAGCTTCCACAAATGTGGAAATATGTAATCACTAATCTGCTTGAAAATAGTAAAGACGAGGTTCGCAATAATTCTATATTATTAGAACGAATACTAGAATTCTCCTACCAATAGAAATTTTCTCAATTTTGCAATCACCGAACTCACTTTGTCCAACTCTACAAACATATTTGTCTCTTCTCTTGACGATTAAAATTTTCCCAAGTAATAAGTAATTTTTAACCGATCAAGATACTCTATCCAATCAACCAGCATTTTGAACCACGAAAAAACATATTTGTCTCTTCTCTTGACGATTAAAATTTTCCCAAATAATAAGTAATTTTTAATCGATCAAGATACTCTATCGAATCGACCAGAATTTTGAACCACGGAAAATAGTCTCATCGTTCTTCTTTCGATTCCAAAGACAGTCATTTCCACAGCACCCGGTCGACAGCCTCAACGTCTTAAACAGCACCCCTCCCTCGTTTCCACGAGATACGTCACAGCATTTTCTCGACGCGACGAAAGTAGAATCCATCGGGTACGAACGAGATCAGCGAACCGCGTGATTCGGTTACCAAGCGAACGACCGCCTGCGTTTCTTCGAATTAGATCGTCGATCGAATTATCAAGCAGCGGAGTTGCCCGATATGACAGTGGGGAACGATGCCGGCGAGACCGACAGCATTGATTCCAACTGTTCGCGGCAAGCAGAGCGCGAACGAAACGTTTTGATTTACGTGAAAATTCCACCCTTGTGCCTGTTTCCTCCTCGATAAAAAAGCCGCGTTCAATGACTCGTGAATCGCCGTACGGCCAAACAATTGGCGACTCTTTCTCCCGATGAGGGAACGGGCGATGATGCTTCACGATCAGAAAATGCGAATGGATTGATATTAATTCTATCGACGGACGTTTTTCCAATGCCGTTGGTAAATGCCACGATTTAACGTCTTCGTTAGTTTTCCTCATATTGATAGACGTTTAGCGAGTGGAATGAAGAATTTTGTGAGAACTCTTGTTAGCAGATTTCTGTTATATCATATACTGTCCCAGAAGTTTTTCCCTTGTTTTAGCAAATATCTGACATTAAGTTAATTTTTAACTACCCTGGCGAAATACAAGTGGGCATAGGAATTTTCTGATGGGGTTCTCAGGTATTTTAATGGAAAATTTAAATCTCCACCTACGGATTATAATTATTTAAAGGGCTTGTCTTTGTCAAGAATTAATAAGATGAATTACGTGGTAGGTTATCTTAGAGCAAAATGATGATAAGTTTATAAGGTACCTGAGGTATTTTAGAATATTATATTTGGGATGTTTTGTACGTTTTACACGTATTCTGCACATTTTTCCATCTGCAAAGTTTCTATAAATGAACCTCTCTTTCCAAATGACTGATGTTTTACGCTAAAATTGTGATGAAACAACGTGTAACACGATATTTTCTATACTAAATTCATAGGATTTTCTTTCTTCGCTAATGCGTATTTTATATTTCCTCTTTGAAAGTGAAAATAAATCTCTTCTTGCAATTACCATGATTAATACCACGCTAACAATGCAATTTTCTCCAGTTCGTTAGAAAATATTTGCGCATAACATTTGATGTGTAAAATATCACAGTTAATTTGGATTTTAGAAATTCACCGCGTGACTCGAAAGACCAAATTAACGCGACAAGAAATACACGGAATATTTTAGCACAATTTGTTCAGGACGAGAAGACCAAAGCACGTATCGGAGCTAAACGAAAGAGAATCAAGAAGATCGTGCTAAGACTGTCGAGGCAAGATGCTGAGTTTCGTTGTTTCGAATTAAGAGAACCGCAACGAAAGCATAAAAATATCAACAGCGAAATGCTTTCTCGAGTTTCTCTGCTCGTTCTGTCTTGAAATTGGCGACGATACACGATGGCGAAATTAAAAACGCGCGTGTTTTATGGTTTCTCGTTATATGCGCTAGAATTTTTAAAGAAATTGAAAGCTTTTACCGTCCGTATAAATGAAATTAATTCGCAGCGATGCGTCAGTTTCTCGTGAAAGACAGCGTAAAGTTAACGTCGATGGAAGTTAACATTTTTTTCAAATAAAATCTAATTATTCACGATAAAAATTTTAGACATTCGTTTACGATCAATGTTTTATAATTTACTTCAGGTTTTAACAATTCTGGAAATAAATGTTTGCTGAAAATAATATACGTATAATTTCCTGGCCGCGTGTTAAATTCAACGATCGCCGATGAATTTTATCGTTTGAATTTGATCTTTTGGAAAATTTTATTTAACAGTTTATGAATTGTGCGACGGACCGTCGAACGAAATTCCAAATACCAAATTGAAGGATTGTAAAGTCAGAATTTGGAAGTTAAAACATTCTTTTACAGTAAATATATGTTTCTATGATTTGAAAGATTTTACAATGAACAATTATGAAAAGTATAAAGATAGTTTCACCAACTGGACCAAGATTGATATTCATCGATGAACTTCAATCTACAATTAATAAAACCTGTGCAATGTATTTTTTAACAAAATTCTAAGGAAATACCAAAGTTAGAAAATTGCAATTTTTAGAAGTTTTGAAAGTAATTGTTACTTATCTGTCAAAAAATGATTAACGAATTAAATAAATATCGCATGTATGATCTTAAGTAAAATACGATATATACATATATACACACAGATAAACGCTATATTACACTGGTAACAAATATAAAAATTTAAGACAAACAACTTAAATTAAAAACAAACAACTATATTAATACTAGTTTCGAATAAATACTGAAGAAAGAGTGCACCTTATCGTTTAGGGAATAGAATAATCCCATAATTACTATTCTACAAAGGCGGAAAGATCATCGTTGAACGGCTAGATTCTCGCAAGTTTCGAATTGCTCGAGTTCAGTGAACGGTAATGTTTGCGATGTTCAAAGAAACCTGCAGGAAGACATTGCGCAATTCTCTAGCGAGTCATGATATGCAACCAAATACGATGCACCACGGGGACTGCTATAGTTTCTTGTATCGGATAATTAATGATGGCATGGAAATCACGATGTATTTCAAATTGAGTCCAGTGTTACAATTTCATGCAAGTCTCTTACTTGCGATTGGTTACTGCTGTTCCTTGTTAGACTCAGCTTGATTAAACGCTCGCTTCATATTCGATATACTGGTATTTTAAGCAAACTTCTTATTATTTCAAAGAAGTTATTGTATAACCACATTAGCTACCACTCCATTTCTTCGGATATTGAAACAAAGAAAAAAACTTGATGAAACTAAAGCTCGTTATGAACAGAGTGAAATTTGAGCCATTAACATCTAAATATTTTATTCATAATTAGTGATTAAAAAGATATACGTACATACATGGGTGGACCGAAGAAAGTTTAAAATTGGAAAATTTACTTAGCGCGCGCAACGAATATTAGCAACTTTCGTATTAAGCTTTGTACCATATCGGTAACGATCTTTACGTCAGAAATTTCCTTTAGTCTGCGCAAGATAAAAATGTACATGCAAAAAGAAAAAAAGAACGAAAATCCTCAAATTACGAAGTCCCTCGCACAGTTCTGCTCTAAATTTCTCCAAAATTACAAATTACAAAATCCAGGAAAATAGGATACGAGTGAACATTAACTAAACTCGCTACATAGAAGTTCATCCAGTTAGTCAAAACGATAATTACTCTGGCCAGGCGAAACGAACTCGACACGTTACCGGAGAAATATAACTAAATCGCGAAATATCTACAATTAATGATGATAATCGACTCGCATGCGATTGCAGAAAACTGGCAGTGACGCGGTTCGATCATTTAAAAGCAGACATTAAATCGGAACCGCTGTTGCCGAGCGAATATAAATACAGCAAGCGTGTAACGCAGTTAATACGGATTTTAACGCGTATTATCGTTATCAATTAAAATCCCGTTATCTACAGTAACAACGTTAATGCGCGCATTTAAATACAACCCGATAGCGGAGCAGAAACTGCATTTCGAGAGCCTTTGTGTTTGTCCCTTGCCTCCTCTCGCAGCCCTCTCTCGTCATTACGCGGAAGAAAACGTAATTAAAAGCTTTGTACCGCTCGCGAAAACCAGAAAGACCGGTTTTCCGGACGTTTTACTAGTTTCCGGACGTTTTACTAGTTTCCAGGCGTCCTATGCACACTGGCTACCGCGAGTTTCAATGAAAAATGAAGTTTCGCGATTCCGTAGGAATAAATAGAAAAGCTGGTGACAAGAATGGCTCATGCTCATATTTGTCTTTCTATCGTTAATGAAATACGTAAAAATTTGATATCTTATATGTAAGACTTTCTGCTCAACATATTTCAATCTTTTTCAATGAAATATTTCTTACATCGTATGATTTCTATGCACGAGTGTACCTGTAATGGTATTGCAGGAAAATTACGTCTAATTCAATCAAGAGGTTAGGGACTTCGTGGCAAACATTTTTACAGAACCGGTTCATTTGCACGCTTCAAGAAGAATTATATTTTTGACGAGCGTATTTTTCGCAGGAATAATGATGCGTGTGCATTTTGTAGTTGCGCTATTTTTTTTTTTAGAATGGGAACACATTTTTGTTGCGTAGATCCGATTATCTTTTCAGTCTAATTATAACCTCATTCGTTAAGATATTTTAACTTAAATTTTATAGAACTTATCGTACGAAAGACGAGGAAAGATGGAACACTCTTATGTTTGTATGACACGTACGCGCTGTAAATTTTGTAGGCGTTTTAAATGTAGTACATTTTAATTTTCAGAATAGAGATTATAAACACGTGCAAACAGATAGAATGCATCTTTCGAAGAACTAACGCTTCGAGTTTTATAGTCGTCAGGAGAGAATATACTTTCCCAAAATATCGGAAAACTTTTTCGTCTAGCAAAAAATTGGAAACGATGTATGAGAAATTGTGCAAATTTATGAATGAGTAAGGTATGAATATGTAAAAGTTTTTGACAGATTTATCTACGTAAAGTTGGGGCAAGTGGTTTAAACTAAACCATCCGCTTAAAGTGGTTTAAAAGCTATATAAATTGCGAAGTATCCATAATGAATAATATTTTGGTGTGAAATGACGCATTATAAAATAATGATTCTAAAAGCTTTAAACGTTGCTGTCAAAAGGATAGAAATATTACGAAACGAGCAGCAAAATCTTTAAAACAAAGGGGGAATAACGAAGATTTTAATTAAAAAGGACAGTGCACTTTTCGTAATTCTATAAAAAGCTGTACATGTAAATTATTTTTTTTAATTTCACGTTGCTCACGCGTAACTTTAATTAATTCGTATAAAAAGAAACTGTGAATTAATCTGTTTTTACTAAAAACAAAAATTCGTTGCTTTCTCGGCGTAAAAGGGAGTATAAACGTTTATTTCCCATTTCTATCGCATCAAAGATCTTGATTGATACCCAATCACATTTACAAATTTATTATTTTTATTTATTCCTCCTTTTTAAGAGCTCTTCAAAGATCTCTTTTCTCCTCGAATTAAACTCAAACACAGTTTTGTATTTAGTTTTATACTTATATTAATTTCTGCGATAATTTTATTTTTATTCTATTTTCTTTCTTCTCCATTCTGACAAACTACAAATTATTCACCAAGACGAAATATTTCCTATGATAAAACTCAAACAGACTTTTTATTTCTTCGTCCAAATAGATATGTCAACTTATCAAATCCGTCTGACTATTTATTTATTTATTTATCCTGTTTTTCCTGAAGCCTGTGCGTCAGATTTTACTGGCGTGCATGAGGAAACGCTAAGGAAGTCTAAACGAAATTGAGTACTTCGAACCGTTAAAAGTCGTTCTATCGACGAGTAGCTATCAAATGTTCGTCGTATGAAATCACAGGTTGCAATTTTTTCTCTTTTTAAATATCGAAGTCCAGAGCTGAACTTTCCAAGCGAGTAACTGTTTAAATGCAATAAAGGTTCTTGATTGAGAAGCCTGGTATGTTCGTCCGAAACTTTCTTTCTGCGAAAAGAAAGAGATTAAAGCTGTAGTATTGGGCTTGAGAACGATTTCTTGTTCGCAGAACACATAAAAGAAATCCAATCAATTCAGGGTGCGTAATAAACGCGTGGAAATGGTTTGGATGAAATGTTATCTATCGTAAAAACAGGATATAAAAAAGTTCCGCCATAAACGGTTGTAATTATTGATTCGAGGTGATTATTACGTTGGAAATCCTCGTTCTAGATAATTGCACCACTCAGAAGTCAAACTGATTAATTCTACTATTAAACTGCGGTATTTATTAGTATTTATTCAAATTTATATTTTTATAGAACCTAGATAAAGATATCATTTCACCTACTGGAACTTATACGAATACTATACCTTGAATATTTTACATATTTTTATATTATATATTAGATGCGTTCTGTGAACAATTTTTTGTGGTTGACTTTTCAGAAACCAAAGAATTGATTTTAAATATAATAGTTGTGCCAGTATAGTTTAACTTTTATATCCTATTATTACGAGTTAGAAAATTTTGCCACAAATAAGTACGAGATATTTGTTATAAATATCCCGCATTTCATTGAAAATTTTTCTCTTCCAGGCACAACGTTCACTCGACGCTGTATTATGAGGAAGATAAAAAATTTCTACCATTAATCAAAGCAAATAAACGTTATGTCTCAGAAGGGTAGCTCATAACGTATTCTCAAACGCGATGGAACAGTTCGCTCGCAATGTTGATTATGCAAGAGATTAAAATATTTAACTTCTAATAGATAAAAGAGCGCTCGATACTACTTTTTCTCTCATCTTACATCCTATTATAGTTAGAAACTAAAACTTCTTCTCCTCTGTTAATAATATTCTGCTTTTCCTATCCCCTACTCTTTAGCTTGCTTTTATAATCTGCTTAAAATTTCCTTCTGCTAAATAACGAAACAGAAGTTGCAGCTCCGCCGGTCGATAATTCAATTCACGTTACTTTTAACAACAATATGGAACCTTTATTAATTAATATCCTCAACTACGCGTTTCAAATCGCCCAACATACGAAGTTCTTCAAAATATTTTCAAAATTCCTTCAAAACTCCTTCAAAATTCCTCTAAAATTCCTTCCGGGCTCTCAACTCATGTTCATCTACCCTATCGACCAACAAGTAACAAGACGATCGACGATCCTCATCGCGACTAATTGAACACGTCGAATAGCCAAACGCCAAACGACAACATCTTGCCTCTGCCGTTATAAGAGCATTTGTAATCAAGTAGTTTCTAGTCTTCCATGCTTGGAACTTTCCTAACAGCGGTGAGTACGACGTGCAATGAGGAAAAAAGAGGAGAGGAACGAGGATGCGGCGCATCGACGGGGGATGAAAAAGAGATTACGGGCGTATTATTGGTTTCGCGAGTTACGGCTCGCTTCTTGAGAAAGTTCAAGCAAAGCTGTCGCCGCGGCACGTCGCGGGCACGGGTTCAAAAAGCGCGGCGAACTTCCACTTTAATAAGCCGAAGCTTCCTAAGAGCTCGGCCCACCCGTTTCCTTATCTACTTCTTCTCCTCTCTCTTCTTCTCTTTCCGCTCGCGTTATATTTTTATCGCGCTCCGACTTTCTGCATTTTCGATGCAATTCCCACGTAAACCCTAGCCGTAGATATGCAAGCGCCCATGCAAATACCGCTGTACGAGCTAGTTGCTGGAACGTTACTGGAAGCTATGGAATATTCTTTATCCTCCTTACTCAACCACCGTCTTTCCCTTCTTCGACGCGAATGCTAATTGTAAGTGTTGCGTTGTAGCAACTTGGCGAACTTTTCTCGCAACATTCGCTGCATCGACTTAAGACACGAATTTTAGACGATCTTCTCTGGCTTAATATCGCTTGACTGATGTTTACAGATTGTACCAGGATTAATTTTATGATGATACCTTCATGAAAGTTGAACCGACATGTTTCTTTGCTACGACTTGAAGGAACTTCTAGAATCTTTCGTTAACTTCGAGGTAGATACAAATAACAACAGCACATTAGCGTATTAAATACGAAAACTTCTGTAATACGACCATTTTGCCTCTATGGTGATATATGTTTCAATAATTATTTCCATACAGAGATTTAGTAAATAAATCAAATTTAGTAGACACCAAGTATAATCTAACAGGTTGCACGTTTGTAGCAAAGATACAGTTAGATGCGATTAAGAATTAATCAAATACGATGTGTAATTAGATAACTGGACGCCCGATACCTGAAGATAACACTGTCCAGTATAAAAATATTTCTTCCGAGTATTTTTATCATTATAGTATACTCCACACAGAGAAAGCTAACAAATTCAATTTCAACACATACGAATAATTCACATTGTATCGCCCTCTCACGAAAAATCGCGTCCCTTGCACGTCTGACTGAATTTTAACATTCATTCTGTGCTTTATGATTTTAATATTCCTTATAAGAAAGGTAGAGCGAGAGAGTGAGAGAGAGAGAGAGAGAGAGGGAGAGAGAGAAACAGAGAGAGAAAACGAGGAAGTGAGAGGAAACCTACCAAACGTATACAATATTCATTTTTCCTGGCGTTGTGAATATAGGAAATTGCGTTCACATTAATATTTCCATGTATACAAAAAATAAAGGCACCACCCCGGGGAAAAAAGGCTGCGCTATATCTATCGTAACAATTTCCAGGGGACCAAGAGGCATATTACGAGATGATGATGGAGAAGGAATATTAAAATTGCCGGTTAAGGAAGCTGCTTTTAACAATTTCCAGGAACTTTTGATAGGCAATGGAGCAATTTCATCCGCGTTTAGATGAGGATGTTATTTATTATGCCGCAGGGAATTTATCTCCCTTTGATCACAAAGAACGGCACTATTATTCATTCGTCCATGATAAAATATGCATTTAATGCCTCGTCGCCGAGAAGATGAAGGATCTTAGAAACGAACGATTATTTATTCTTACCTAGTAACAGTTATTACTATTTAGCAATCTGAGCAAACAGAGCTCGACACTAAAGAACTTTGAGCGGTATTTCGTTAAAACTTAATAGCAAAATCACTGCTGGGATATATATTAACAGAAATAGCTTTTAGAATAACTTTAAATACCGATCTTCCAGCAATTTTTCGTCGTAACTTTTGCCATACCTATACTATACTTAGAATACTAATCGGGATACCTATAATTGGTTATTAGGATACTGAAGTAATATATGGCATCACGAGACTTTATATCGAGGTATCAGGTATCAAATTGTCGAGGTGTGAAGATATCGAAATATCTTCGATATATCTCTCTCGAAATATCTAAATAAAGCATCAAGATTGTCGAATATCAGAACGCGGATTATTAGCAAAAATTTAACATATGGAGATTTCGAGATATCGTATCATTTGGATACCACAGATATCATACGCAAAGTGCTACAATATCAAGACATCAAAGGTATCGAGCGTTCAAACATCGGTAACGTTCGATTATTATAATTTTCCAGCTTTGTAAATATACGGCAGTTTAGATAGAAATAGGTATAACACTTAACTCCTTCCTAAATACATTAAAATTATCTGCCAGACGCGTAATCAATACTACTTTCTTTTTTCGTGATTGCGATCTAGCACGCCGGTGAATATTTCGCTATATTTCTGTAAAATTCTAGCGATCGATATATTTCTGTTTAATCGAAATAGTTCTTCACGATCCTCCGCGAAAAGATTCTTCTTCTCCTTATTTTCTCCACTTATGAATGAAAATGCTGAAAACTACGCGAGACACCAATAAAAAATAGTAGAAAATCAACCATTTTTAGAAGCTAAAACAGCGCTACATTAGGTGGCCGTAAAAAATACAAAACAGTCGTTCATTTTTCTTGAAAAGTCTACCATTTACGAAAAAAGCCACCAACAGAATGGACAGTCTCTATCTCCGCGTTACACGAAGCATTAAGATACCGATTTCAAGACGTTTCAGAAAATTCAGCTCTACATATATCTGCCGGAATTCCTCCTTCGATTATCCGAAAATAGAGACATACGCCGGATATCGAACGAACGGTAACATAACCAGGAATTGGAGGCAGTGGCATCCGAAACAGGTTTCCGGAACGGAAGCGACAACCGCACAACGAAACAATTGGGGATGCGGTAATTTCTCCGGCCGCACGATCATCGATGAAGCTTGTAGCGGTCGGCGCTCACGCAATTCAGTTCTGATTAGCCGGGGCACGATACGCTGGCATATTTAACTAACTAATGCAGTTGCAAATTAGCTATTAGTAGGTGTTACACGCGGTGGCAGATAGGCGTAGGGGTAATCAAATTAAATAGAATAGTTACTGTCTCCCATGTCGACGGTGAAACTACATAACCCTGTTAGCCTAACTGCGCAAAGTGCGCACGTACTGCTAGTGTACACAGTACGAAGGATAGAAGACCATGTGCGTGCACGATGAGAAACGTGTGTATTAGCACACCGTGCGAATAACATGTATAAACAGGGATGATGCATAGGTGAAATCCGCGCGTATCCCTCGAGGATGTTATCAGTATCGCGTCTCCGTGTCTCCGGGAAAATATTGAAACGTCTGTCAAAGGAGAGAACGTGGCTGGAAAATCGAGTTTGACGGGGAATTGCTTGATACCGGGAAAGGAAGCTATTTTACTTTCTCAACACTGACAGAAGTATCATCCATCGACGCGTCTATGGCCACGTACAAAGTGTACGCAAATTCGATTTATGATATCGCGCGTGCAGTAAAATTTCTCTTGGGATTAAGGAACCGAAGAGGGGACCTTAAGTTTATTATTTCGTAATTTCCAGCGGAAAATTAGAGAATTATGAATTGGGAATACCTCGAGCGGAATTTGTAATTTTGCCGTGGATGTTTCTTACGAGTAATTGTTACGAGTAAGTGTTCTTGGCGCGTGGAAATACGGAATGCTTGAAATTAAGGTATTGTAGACGATAATATCGATGTTTCAAGGTATTTTATTCAAACGAGACTGTACGTGGCTTGTGAATACCTACGCAGTTTGTTTAGATTCATTGTAAATGTAAATTGTAATTGCAAATTGCAATGTAAACGTATCTATACGAGCTACTAGATCTTCCATTAATTAATCTGATATTTAATTAGAATTTTATTCGCTTTCAAAACTGTCTTATGAACTCAAATCTTAAACTTTCAGACGATAATGTAATAAAAGTTTCTGCATTATTATCGATACTTTCCTCAATATTAATCGCATTGAAGACAAAAGAGATTTGTCAGAGTACCTAGTTTTAGAATGCAAGATTTAAACGGAGACTCGAAAAGAAGCTTCGGGATCCTCGTCGGGAACGCTTTATGCAAACGTTTGCACACGATCGGATAACCATAGCACATGTGTATGGTACTGATGCAAATGCTAGAAGTGCGTTGGTATCGATATAAGCACAAACGACATGGGCGAGCCATTTAAACGGTAACAAGAGTCCCGTGTTACGGGAACGGAATTGGTGCACGAAACGAAGGGACGGCGGATCGAACAAGTACCATAGACCGAATATTATCGGTTCATTATACCGGAACTTCGCCACGGTTACAGCTAATCGAGTAATCGTTGTTAAACTCGATCAATACGGTTAAGTTCCTGGATCGTTTGTACGCCTAAACGATCTAATATTTGGTATAGCTGATGCGAACGAAAGTTGTTCGACGTGTGACTCTCTTTTGCTGTCTTCTCAATGCAATTAAACCGGTTTAAGAATAGTTACGCGGATAAAATAATGATACAGCGATCACAGAATATAGGGAACTCTAAAAGACATGTAAAAATTGTTAAGGATGTAATTAATAATTTATTCCATGGTCTTTTCGATTACTATTCAATTTTCGTTCATACTATATCTTTGTACTGTACTTTTAAATCTTCTTTCAACTACACATACATCCAATTGTCAGAGACCTTTTTACGATCAAAGATACACGAACGTTAAAACTTCTAGAGTGATCTACTATATTATAATAATAAAACAAAAATGTAGATCATTCTCAGAAACGAATCATCTATAATCGGCAGATAAGTTAATCAAGACTCACAAATTCCGAAACATTCGATTAAATTCCTATCGCGTACACAATGAATCGCAAAGTTTCCCAGAATCTCACGACGAACCAAGCGAAGCGATCGTTTAAGAAAGGACAATGATTTGCTTGAACAGTACTGATACGCATATTTAGCGAATTTATACGAACCTGTGAAAGTTGCTCTGTCGTTGCCTCGGTCGCCAGTCTAGCCAAACCCTCCTCGTACCTCTCCAGGGCCGTCAGTCTAAGCAGCAAGTTTTGCAGCAATGCCGAAACTTCCTGCCTGGCCGCAGCGTCGACCGCAGCGACCTTCTGCGTGATGGACCTGACGTGGCCCATCACCCTCTCGTCCCGGAAGTCGTACGGGAATGTTTCTGTCCATTCGGCTAGCAGCTGCACCAGTCGTGGCACGAAACGTTGCAGACGTTCCTGGAACACAGCGGACAGATTCCAACCGGTTCCACTTCCTCCCTTTTTATTAGTTCACTTGCTCGTACATGCGTTGCCAAACAAGTTTTAGATGAGATGCGGAAATTCGAACGCCAGAGAATGCACATGTCCAACGAATCTTTCAGAATTGTCGAAAACTTGGGACGCTTAAGAGATTGCGAGGTGATACGGATTGCGCGAACTTCTTAACGTTTAGGTCTTTTGCTGTTTAAGACGATGAGAAAATAGAAGAAAGCATCAATATGCTTTGAGATAATTAGTCACTTTTTAGACTCGGTGTTTGACAGATTCTAAATATATATAATCGATGAAAATAGGCTTGAATTATTGTTCGAGTCGAGTCGCAATCTATAAGGTAGGTTCATTCGTAATTTGGTTATCGGAATTACATTCGAACGAACGTGATTCTGTTATTTTTGCTTCAATAAGCTAACTATATCGCGTTATATCATACATTTCACATGCATAATTACTTCCTTCGCAAATACAGATTATAAAGGGCGCAGACAAAGATGATATAAGTAAGATGATAGTACAACTCGCAGCAGTAAGTAAACCCCGCTCAAAGAATAACGCGAGTCACCGTAAAGTAACGGACCACCGTGACATTTGGACATGTGAATCTGTCCCACCCTGAACGCACAGAAGAGAACGCGCGGTGAAAAGGTCTAGAATACTAGAAAGCGCCAAGTGCAAAAGAACGTAACTTTAAATTATGGAATAGCCGAAAAAGATAGAACAGCCGAGTAAAGTGACGCCAGTGAAGATACTAAAGCAGAAGACAGCAGCTAAAGAAGAAGAAAAGAGAGGAATCGTCAGGGTGGAAATTCATTTGCGAGCGAGACATTTGCGGCCTGGATACGCGTGCTCGTTATTACGACTGGAACGAGAGCGAGCGTGCCAGGCTGATTCTCCGAGGGGGTGAATGCGAAAAGGGGGTCGAGCTTGCGAGACGATGAAACGATAATGCACGCGGTGGCCGTAAAGTGCACGCCCGGAAGGTTCTTGGTGGGCTTTTGTGGGACGGTTGGATTCGTGGCTCACCTTGCCGCCCTCTCCATTCAGGTTTTGCTGATGCTCGCAGAGGGCGCAGACTTCGCCCAGGAGCTCGTGCGGCTTGATGAAGAGTCTGGCGCTCAGCAAAAAGGCGAAGAGGTACGCCCGATCGGGATAATATTCTTCGGTGGGTACCATATGCTGTACCAAGGCTTCCAGTGAGCCTGACACCAGGTTGCCGTCTCGATAGACCAGAGCCTGAAACGAAACACGGGTCTGGTTAATTGGTCGCGATTACTGTAAGGCGCCTGGACGAACTTTCACGGCGGTGAATTTCAGCTGCGAGAAGGAACGGTGACTTTGTTTGGAATTAAAATGTGCGGGTTATTGAATTTTTCATATAAATGCTTCGATATCTTTTGGTATAATGTGTAAAGTATGTAAAGTACAATGTAATTATACAAGCACGCGGATCATTGTAATAATGAATTAATAAATAATCGGTTTTTAATGGAAAAAGCTTGTCCGATTTGCTTGAGCATTTTATTAAGTATTGCAGCAAACGTAATTTACATTTGTCGATTGATAATATTAATTTCACGTGCAAATTGCAACTTGCACGAACAACTATGTCAATCGATATGTTAATAACATTCCTGGCTATGCGATATACCGGAGCAATAATTTGGCAAATACGTATAACGTATATTATTACATAATTTATACTATTATTAGGAATTCAATAGGAAATGTGACTTTCGTAATAAATAACACGTATCGTATGCGAATCTGGCAAACAGATTAATTTATTCTGAAATTCGTATGTGTTCTTTCAAAAGCAAATAGGGGAGTCTAGGATTAACCAGAATCGGCCCGTTAAAGCGAGATGACGTTGCAAAACTCACACATGATCAGCAGCTTTCGAGTTCTTTTGGGATATTTGCCAAATTCAACGGCTGTAAAAGATTAATCCTCTACGTTCCAGCTACCCAGTATTTTAACTTTTGTTTGCTTAAAATACACAGAGATCGATACCAACGAAATATCGTAGAAATAGCGGAAAATGCTCGTGAGTTCCAATAATGGCACCTATAACTCTTTTGTCACCACTTGTGTTTATTTAGGAGACTGAAAAGAAATTGGTACGAGTGTTAACAGATCTATAATTTGAGAAAACTGCGGATAAAGGCAAACGTTAGTCGAATATCTCGTATGCTTTTTTAACGGTTTATAACAAAATCCTCTACACAAGTATAAACTTAACTCGTCGTTTCCCATATCTACGTAATCGTCGAAGGAAGGTATTCAAAGTTGTAAGTTTCTTTCATTAAATATTTCAATAATCAATAAATTTTAAACCTTCAAATAATTAATAAAGCAATCCGTTTCACAAACGAGTCACAAATCATCAAACGATAGTTTGTATCGTGTTAATTCTCGTCGAGGCGCTATTTAACGATAGATTAATACGTTATTAGCAAACGTATTAATTAACGTAACGTCGTCGTCTGCCGATTAAATATGCTGATGCATAAAGCCGGATTTGATTGCAGAGGAAATACGCAGTCGCTCGATAATGTCATTAAACCGATATTTCACGAGCAGCGTAGGTAGGGTTTAAATTCGTTTGAATCACACAGAGACGGCCCATGAAACTGATTTCCGACGATTCGTTATCGGGACGGACTAAGCGCGATGTAATAATCGTTGAAATTTTACGGGCACGATTTTCGCGCGAACTTCAACATCAGGAACGGAGCCAACGAAGGCCCAAAGCCATATTTTGTAACTTTATAGTCGCATAAATATCTCACTTTATGACACTCTTCAAATAAGAAGTAACGACGAATGAAAATCTGATTCTTTTTCGAAAGCTCTCGAATTAACGACGTGTAATAGTAACATTCAGTTCGGTTCTTCGATTATTCTTTTTACGATATTTCCTTCTGTTATTTTTGGAAAAATTCATAGGAATACATCGTTTTAATTTTCTTATTAACTTGTACAATGTGTTCTCATATATTTCAATATTTTAAGAAGATTTCGAATTCGATGCATTTGTTACAAGCTGTATCTTATAACGAAGTTTGAAAAAACAAGAATTCGCGTGACATACGTACCGTATTTAGGAAAATATTCTACGACAAGTAGACTGCCGATATCTACATAGATTGAAATTTTTGTGACCGTAATTCGGAAACGAGGACCTCTGCAAACATATTTTTCACCTACTAAACGTTACAACTCGATGTTCTTCAAATTTCCCATAAATGCATAAAAATCCAGTTGCAATTAATCAACGATAAGTGTCTAAATAATTTTATAAACTACTAAAAACCAATAACCATACAATACAATACGATAAAATACAATAACCATGGCAGAATACTATTTTCACACGATTATCTTGTTTATAATATACCATTTTCTACGAGATTATCATGTTTTCGAGATGGCCATGCGACTTAGTCGTTTCTTTTAATGTTCGCAGAGCTTTAACGGGACAGTGTAACGACAGAAACTTTTCCAAGTTGGTACGTGTACGAAATCAGAAATTCGTTTCGGTAGAGGGACAGTCGAATGCCTGGAGCTTTTCATTCGGTTCTGGAACAAAGTTTCTACCTGTGCCCTGTTAAATCTGCGAGCCATTAAAGTTGCGCGAACCGGCTAGGTAAAGCCCAGCCAACTCGCCGAGGATTCAAATGGCTTAAACTTATCGCGAGCTAATACAGTATTGACGGGGTAGAATTCCTCCCTCGTAAACTTGCCATCGACGAGGAATCGCGAAGAAGGGAAAAAAGGAGGAGAGGTTCACCCTCAGGATCTGCTTCGACGGAAAACTTACCGTTTCTATCCGAAATTTACGCTTCCGCAGAGTTTAGCCCGACTCGTCGACTGCAAATGAAGCTCGATGTCACGCGATAGAAAATCTTCCAAAGTTTTTTCCTAGTTCTACCTCGGATAATTGCAGCTCGCGGTAGAGTAAATGCTTCTAAATGGTAAATCGAGGCTAACTGAAATCAGCGAGGGGAGGAGAGAGCGGAGGTAAAATTCCAAAATAGAAGAGCATAAATTCTCAAGGAATTACCAAGATGATGATTTCACCAGATCACATTATCTTCTCAAGATGTTCAAACGGATTAAAGAAGGAAATGATGAAATGTACACATTAGGACTTTTATGATCTATTTATGAGCTATAAAAAGCATCTTATTTGCATACTCATCTGCAGAATAATTAAATGATTTGTTAAATTTGTATAAAACACCATAGAATACGAATGATAAACAGTATGCAATAAATTGCAAGGAGAAATTAAAATATTTGTTATAATTTTCAATTAAACGTAACCAAATTTAATATTCCTGTAAAATTTATCATTTCATTTGGTATTGTACCATATATTTATTAAAATACGTATCTTCCTGTATTTCGAATATTCTACGTTTACGACAAAATAATTAAAGAATATTAATTTACCAACACATTGCGCTAATGTATCGTATTACAACTACAATTTAGGTACCATTATAATGTCCCACCGGAACAAATAAATAGCAAGGAGTGTGAACAGGAAAGATACTAAGGAGTTCAAGCAACGTTTCTTTTTGAATCATAAATAAATATTGAATCGCTCGAAAGGAATAGGATTTTAATGAATAATAGTTTCAAACTTGGAACTAAGATGATTTCGTCTTATACATCATATCAAACGGTCCTAAAGACATCGAGTCAATCTATAAACCTAATGAAAAACACTTTCAATTGCAAGAAGAACACAGAAAGAGCTAGAACTTCAAATAATCAATGCAATTCTGCTAGGAACTCGTGTGAAACTCATCGAGGCACTCGCGACATCTCGCGAAACCGCTTCTCATTCACTGTTTCTTCATTCACCTTGCCTGGCATCTACGAAACAATTACCGCCTACCTCGTCCTAATCGTTCCATGCGCCAAGGCTATGCAATGACGCACGGAGAGTACCTCACTTAGGAGGAGGCTGGCTCTTTTTCAAGAGACCGGACAATCGCGGTGCGCGTTTAATCGCAAAAGAAACCGGGAAAACAAATCCGCGAAACCGGGTCTGCCCGCGTTTTAGCTAAACTTTTGTCGTCGCTGTAACAATCGCGGCCATTCAGCGCCAGGAATCTAGCGTCGTTTCTGTCCGAAAAAAAAAAAAAAAGGAGAAAGAGAGATAAAAGGGGAAGAAAGGAGAAAGGCGAGGAGAAAACGCGGCTCGGCGGGACGAAGAAAACGCACGGTCCACCCGTTATAAAACATTCCAACGTCACCGGACTATCCGAGCTTCTAGCGGCCGTTCGTTTTTGTTTTCGCCATCGATCCTGCTTCCCGCCTGCCAGACACCGTTTCTCCTTTCCTCTTTCTCGCCCGTGCTTACACCGTTTTTGTTTTGCGCCTCGTTTCGCGTCCAGACATGGGAATAGCTCGGGATAAGTTAACGATAAGGCTACAGTGACTAGCATTAATTTTCGGACATTTCATGAAATTGAAGAATTATTTCGTTAGGTTATCCTTTCTTGGGGACAACTACGTGCATTAGATACATTGGATGAGTAGTTGACAGTTCGTTTATTGCTAAAAATGCAGACCAAGTGCCGTTATTCTTATGTAAAATTTATCTAATCGGCGAGNTAATTTATTTATTCCATTTTTTAATAAATTCAGATTCGTGTATCTTCATATTTTTTAGGCAATTTTTATAACATTCTCCGAAATATATAGATTAATAAAAAGAGAAGAGACTTGTAAAATGTACGTTTCTACCAAATGAAATATTTCCTTTAACATATTAAAACAAATTTATTAACAAATAAATGCAAATGTGTACAAGAATAATGTTGTGCACATCGAGGTGCCCGAATATTAATACGAGTCACTGTATATGAGTTTGTCAGAAGATATAGCAATCAAGTCCATAAATTGAAAAATAGGATAATAATGTTACGAATATTTTTTGATTTTCTATAGAGTTAATTTTCTTGAATTTATTATGAGTCTTAATTTATAATTTACTATCATAATACTTTAGAATTTACGATTATTTATGTCACGCGTTAGCATCCGTGACACTCCACACTCGGATAACAAATTTACACTAAAATTCACAAGACACTTCCTGTAATTCTTCTGAAAGAAACTCGTTCAATTCTCAACATTCAATCCCGAGGGAATAAATGCTGCATTTTCTATGGGGAAAAAGAGACTACGAAACAATGATAAGGAAATGTTTGTAATTGGAAGACAGCTATAATCGAACGACGATTTCCGTCCTAAGGAGGCAATAAAGCAAACGACTGGAAACTTTCGTTCTGGAAATCGTCGGGTTATTTCCGCCATTTCTGCGTTTTCTTCCGATTCCGTATTGTCCCTCGCTTCTCTTCGTACTTTTTTCACGTTGTTTTTCCATATTCTAATTCTATACGCCATTCCGCCGTAAGCAATCCCAACAATTCTAGCAATTTTAATCTTTTAACAGTCGAGGGAAACGAAAATTCTGAGATTCGTACAAAAGTCATCGAAGATTCAATGAGAAGCAAATTTTTTTCTAGTATCGAGAATTATAGCGAGAAAAAGTACACATAAAACTACGAGAAAGTAAATCGTTGTCGCGTCATTATTTATTTCGATATCGCTAAATACGATCTCTAATATTCTATTTCATATTTACCGAGCAAAACTTTGTTCAGCGCGCCTTCAGTACATCAAGGGAAAAATCACAGACAGTCTCCGCAAGATTAATCTCGTTACTAATCCACTAATCCCAATGCAGACACGTTCGCCGACATGCGTAAGTTCTTTGAACGACGACGGCGTGCGACAATTTTGAATTCGTTTAGCGATTCGAGGTGCTCAGCGGGGAGCAGCAACGAGCGTCGTGTCGCGAGAAAATTTCATTTCTCGGCGAGACGAGCGGATTAGAAACCGTCAAAGTCATCCGGGTTCCGCCGTTATTTCCCGCTAGGTCGAAAGACAATCAACCGCCGGAGAAGATCGAGAATGGAGATAGATTCATCTGGTTGATGCAAGTTGCCCTGCAGATAGAAAGCAGAAGCGCCTGTAATAAGTGATCGCGAAATAATGAAGATTCTTTGAGAGCTCCGGCGAAATTTATCTAGCTTGATGGAATCCATTAGAGCTCGTTTCCCTTTTTCTTTTTCTTTATTTTCAGAAAACTCTTCGCGCTCGCGAGAAAAATACAGCGCTGAAAGATAGAAGGTTAGCTGAACCGAAAATGGAAACGAGAGTTTTAGAAATTAAGTGATCGAGAGAACGCTGCAATTGCGAGGATGGATTTTTGATTCCTAACATTAACTTGTTGCATATAAAATGGATAATTTTACAAATGTCTAGAATCACCCAAAATTTAGCGTATTATTACGTACGATACTTATTTCGGATCATTTAAAGAAAACATTGATCGTCTCGTTTCAAACTATCCAATAAACTGAAAACTTTTCGACGTGAATTGGATCATCGATCGTCGATGACATTTTGTAGCTCGAGCACAGCGATAAAGAGAAAGAGGAGAGAAATAAGAAAATATGGTAACGTATCACGAATAGAAGCGTTAAGGTTTTGATCGATGTAGTGGAAGTCGCGATTCTATGTTTGAGTTTCGCTGCACAGCTATTTTACTAGCGAAGAGTGAAAATGAGTTTTCGATCGTTCAAGACAGTTAGAAAGTAGTTTCAGCAATGTTTCAGTTATCGTGTGTGACTGGTTCGTTGCAGTAGACAGTCATTGATATTATGAGTCGAATATTGGTTATTTCTGTGAAAGTAGCACCGAGAGGACGAGTATATCATTGATAATTATCGACAGAGATAATTGTTTATTTGTGTCTAATATGCATGTTCGGTGGAAGATGTTACGAATATTTAAGGTGGTGTTGCCATACGACAAATAAAAAAAAAAAAAACGACGAAGAACGAGACAATTGAATTTCAGGCTTCGTTTATCAATAATTGTCTTAAAAAAAATTTCCGAGCCGCGATGGCATTTTAGTTGACTTTACGTTAATATTATTCTACGACAGATTTCAGACGAACTTTTAGAAATAATAGCCTGTTCCGTGTTACGTCGTTTATTTCCTTCTTATTTTAGCATATTGAAATGTCTCTTATATCTCTCATCATTTATTTTCGACCACCCACTATATATCAAAGGAACCTCATTACTTATGGGATAACCTGGTATAATAAATCAGCCGCGTAGAACAAAGCGTCGATCAAACGAGACAACAAAATCTACGAATGCAGTGTGTCGTTGATACCGACAGCTTCAGGCGAGCGCGAAATTTACGGCTAGACTTTATGAAAAGCTGCTCGCCACGCAAACGTATCTAAGCTGAGCTTGCAAAAGCTCAAGCGAAGAGATCACTATCGCGTGAGTTTGCGCGGAAAGATTGTAAACTTTATTGCTTCGTGGATCCTCCGGATATAAAAAGAACGCGACTTATATGTATTTCGCCGGACTTTGCTTTTAAACAGCGAAATATTGAGAAAAGGGCTGAGTTCATTACGTAGAGTGTGAGTGACAATGACGAGAATGAATGATTCAATCTCAAGTGATATAAATATCACAGATAATCTGCCAATATTTGAAAAACTATCAGTACTTTAAAAAATATGCTCGTGTGGAAATTGATAAAATAGATTAAATTATCGTTTGATTCGATTTATGAATTTAACATTTAGATTTATGACACAGACGTTAGACGAATACTCTAATAATAATGCATTGATTAAAATTCTTACGCTACAGTATTAGGTTGTCCGGAAAGTTTCTTTCGTTTTATAAGGAAACAATAGACGCACGATATTTTTTCTTTTCTATTATTTTATTGAATCACGTATGATCCATTTTCTTCCGTTTCTACTATTACGATCATTCGTAATTCGACAAAATAGTATGAAAAAAAATGTCGTGCATCCGTTGTTTCCTTATAAAACGAAAAAAACTTTCCGGACAACCTAGAAGAACCAACCAAGAATAAATTATTCGAGCCAGTAGACAGAATCTGCAGATTACTTTATAGACGCAGAAAACTTTTATTTCTACGAACCATATGAACTTCTGGGATCTGGTGCCTTCGCACTTAGTAACGATAGATGAGTCGTAAATCCTTGACAGGAGTAATTCGTAGACACGAGGTTTCCTTTCCCATGGGGCCGGTCTCTCCGTTGACCTGCACTATTACTTTGATAACCTCGCAGTTATCAAGATGTGTGCGAGGTCCTAAGAGGACTGTCCAAGATCTGAGACGTCCAATGATTCATTAGCTGCTCATTTCTCGTAATTTCACATAAATCGTCGTACACAGTACTTCAGCAAATTTTATTCCAATTTAATAGAATCGACACGTGAAATTACTTTTTCTGGGATTAACTCGCGATAAATTACAAACTGACGCGTTTACTGATATGTAAGTTATATGTAAGTTAAAATGGAAGTTTAAGCTGGAAAATGAAAAACGATAATAAAAATAAACTAAACTCCGAGCGATAGCTTTGAATAGCCAGCCTATATTTGAAAAACTATCAGCACTTTAAAAAATATGCTCGTGTGGAAATTGCTAAAATAGATTAAATTATCGTTTTATTCGATTTATGAACTTAACATTTAGATTTATGACACAGACGTTAGACGAATACTCTAATAATAATGCATTGATTAAAATTCTTACGCTATAGTATTAGATTGTCTGGATTCTATATTTTACGTAGTAACGACGATGATTTATATTAACTGCGTTTGTAACGAAACTGCTTAGTCTACGGCATTTGCGTCAGATACGTCGTAGAGTTAGCGAGTTTGCCATTTCTGTCGCGTCGTTATATCAGCGTGGCGTAACTGCAAGATGTAAGGATTGTAAAGCCATATATGTTCGCGATTCCAGCGATAGTATAGCGACACGAATCGCTCGCGATGGGCGTCCCTTTCATTTCAAGGAGGTCAACCGTGCTTCTATTCCGGCGAAATTGGATGGAACGAGGGTGCAAGTGATCACGATAACAAATTTTCCAGCAGCGACGCTGGAAAATACGAAACGACGCTCGGCAGAGATTGCAGTTTACGAGCTGGGTAGCGATAGCGCGACTAGGAAAATTTCGTCCAGGATCATGTGCCGGGCCCTTTGTCCACTAATCTTATCGTACTTTCTTTCCAGCAACTTAATGGAATTTTAAACGTCCATCTTATCGCTCTACCAACGATAGCTGCGAAAGCTAACAGCTACGTAGCTGCAATTCTTACGAAGAAGAACTGACGTTTCGATGAAACTTGTATCGTTTTTATTGGCAGTACGTTGCAGCATTTTTCAAAGTGTAATTTGATTTCTTACTTCCACATATCCTCAAATATCGTAGCGATCATTTATTAACGCTAGAACTACCAGGATGCTCGAAATAACAAATTCATGTGGTATTTTCATGGAAACTTTATACACTTACAACGATTTATTTTGGGAAATTTTAACGCTCGAGTTTTTGGCACTGATAAAGGTTTGTTCCTTTTCAAAAAATTTCATTTTTTGGTTTCTTCGGTACAAGATACAAGCACTCGATAGGAAATATTTGGCGGTAGACTTTAAACGCAGGGACGAGAATTTAGCGGAAATATTTATTTGTAATTTCCTCGCGATACCTAGGTCCTTATGATACGTTGAACAGAGAATCAGATTAACTTGCTGTCGTCGAATTGCTTGACGTTTTTAAGTATCCCAATTGTTCTATGTTGTGTAATATATTTAAGAATTATTTCGGTATATCTATTCAGACGTGAAATTGTATAAATCTAGTCGCAGGTCTTTTTTATTGGGTATATAATAACCGAGCGATGAAATTTCTACGCAACTGTTTGAAGGAGAAATATTTCCTGTAAATTAAATGTAACTGAATGTGCCTTGCAAATTGAATATTTCAGATACCACTGTTAAAGTAATTTAGCATTCTGAGAGGCTTAAGTTACAAGAAGTAAAGGAAAATGGCACCGTGCCGAAGAAAATAATCAACAACCGCGCTTAATCTCCTAGTAAGGTAAAAGGGACCACTCGTCAAGAGACCGTATTTAATTAACCGTTGTTGCAATTAATTTACGTGAGAACCAGAGTGAAAAGTTATTTATTCTTTAATTAAACTCTGGGGGAGCCGGTGAGTTCAGACGATTAAAAATTGTTAACGCGTAATTTACCTTGATATTCGCCGAACTTCTTTAACAAGAATATAAATTACGAAATCCCTGCGAACTTCCTATGTGAAAAACATCAAGCATTTAACAGTTTAATTATAACTTCGTTCATTACAAAGTGCAACACGTTTGTAATCAAATTGTCTCGCACGCCAAGTGTTCTTAACTCGCTATGTTTCAACTTCAATCTTATTCAACTCCGAAGACCATAGAAATATTCGGGACATTTTTCAATTACATGTAATCTATGAAGTTAGTAAGTAAAGTTACTTGTTCGCAACAGAATTAAAATGGAAATTATCGTGAAAAAATTAAACAAAATTAAAAATATCACAAGTAGCAGTATTAAAAGAAAAGACTGCCTTGGTGCTGGATGAAATAAAGCGTCGCAGCATATTCGGAAGTCGTCGTAAAAATTGTCGTCGATAGGAAGAAAGTAGAAAAGTAGAAAATATTTTTGAAAACGTCTAAAAGAATAAAACTTATCAAAATAAAGCTACATTCGAGGATGACAAAATCGATGGCTTCGTTTTCCAAAAGAATTAAGTTTGAAAATCCGTCAGGTGTGCGTGGATTTATTTAATTTTCCAACAGACACAAGTAGAAACCAGAATTTCTCCGTGTTCGGTAAAAAATTAGTCCAGCGCGCGTCTACTCGACAAATTTTCTCGCTCGTTTCAACTTTGGCGTATGTCGAATGCTCTCCATCCGATTGTCCACGCTCTCGTCCAATTGGAAATTGATCAGCTACGCGTGTACTTGCCAGCCTTTTATTAAACCCGATTTTCTCCCAAATGAAACTTCCAATTTAAGTTTCGCCTTCAGTCATACAATTCCCTTGATCCCATTTGCACCACGAATTACGAGCCACCCTCTATACGTCCCCTGCTCCCTAAACAGCCGTTCGTAGAATAAAATTTACCTTCTACTTAACCTTTGCTCCCAGTGCGACACAATGTAACGCGGCGAGGTGGTCGCTGTTTAATATCTAGCGTTAGCGTTTTAATAAAATGGACCGGCGATCGCCTTTGAATTCACGAGGGGCAGAAACGGACACGGAAGCGGTGAGCATTTTCCAACGCTTTCTACATTATGCAGCACGAAGACATAGAGCGGGACCGATAAAAAGTGCGCGAGAGAGAGAGAGAGAGAGAGAGAGAGAGAGAAAAGAAAAAAGAAAATAGCAAGCAATGCGCGAGGAAAATGGGGGTAAACAATGGTGGGAGAGGTTCAGAAGGGCAAATTCAGAGCCACGCTGCTCGGATCCTTTGTTATACCACGTTGAGTCTTCCTTTCTTTTCTATTCATTTCATTGCACCGCGCTAACAGCATGCTTTCTCGCTCCTTCCAAACGCTCGACCCTTTCGTGCGGTGGTTTCTATACATCCGGCTTAGTAAAACGTTCAACACTCTTTCGTTGTTACACCGTGCGTCTATCAACTTGCAATCCTCTCATGTTCGGCCATCCTTACTCTGCTTTTGCCCTTAAATGTCGCGAAATGCGATTCAAATGCATAGAAAGCGCGCGGGACAGGAAAAACGTAAATCTCTTCTTCATCGAGGTAAACGCGCGCCTTGCTGCTGAACTTTTGTATTTGCGCGATGAAGACGGCAAATGTGTAGCTTTGTTCTCGTTCAAATTAATTGGATTATGTCAGCAGCTTGAGTTGACGCTAAACCTACCGACACTTCTTGTATACTTATTGACCGCTCGCGATAGGCAGGACAGACTACAAATTTTTCTTAGAAAAAAAAAAGCAAACTAGAAATAGATACCGAAGAATATATCGTTCGCATATTTTATGGAAAGTCATAGATCAGGAAGCGATATGATAACGTTTAAATATGGTAAAGTTTGCGTAGAAATTTGAAAGCGGTCAATTTGACCGCTGTGGTAGGTTTAGTGTTAAGGATGTCTTTAACGTTTGCGCAAATGACAGCTCGCCAAATATCAGAAATCGGACGATCGGGCAATCGGATGTTTAAAGAAGGTATCTTTTATAAATTGCAACAAACTTCGCAACGACAATAAGAAGTCGATGCGTAACTTTCAGAAGTAACCAGGCACATAGAAAATCAAGGCAATATGACATTCTAAGTTAACGTGCCACTTCATAAGCACGGCGCGCGTGTAAACAGAGCGAGTTGCAGATTGAACGCGAAATTGTAACTTTCCGTGCTTTCTCGTACGCTTCCGCGGAAACTCGCGGCAAGACGATATAAAAGATAGCCTCTTATTGCTTGTAGCAAAGTGAAACGAGGAAACGCGCAGACGAGATATTCTGCTCGTATAAATACGAATTATGGAAATACGGCAGATGTGACCGCGGAAAATTGAAAAATCGATGCAAATCAGCACGCCTAAGTTTGCTCATAGCGAAGTTTCGCCAACTCAAATTACGTATGTTACTCGTGTACTTATTCAGAACTAACAAACTTCCCCTGAATTTTGACAAGCTGATTCGATAAAAAATATCTTAACGAGTTGTTCGACGGTATTTCTGAGTTTCCGATTCCTTACTCTTCCACATAGATTTTAGTTAAAAATGTTAAATATTTAAAACGCGATAAATGCGATTTCCTTGTTAAGCTTTTCTTGTCGTTAATATATGATATTTATTACTGATTCATTTATACCAGAAATTATGCCCACTTATTATTATAAGTTTCGATTACAAACTTGTTTATCGCTTACTCAATGAAACAATCTCGATTTTTCAATATTTTCTTTTGAAATTTTGCTTGAACGTCGATTTAATATCAACGAATAAGAATTTCATTTTACATAGTGCAGCGAGCAATTAGAGTGTTTCTGCTTGTTTGAAACTTGCTCCGGGCAGGTATTAAATATTGCAATCGTATAACCGTATTTATGTTCGACGCTAACACTTGAATGTGGAATTCGGTTCGGTTTGTGTAATTATCTTTTAATCGAATCGATCATTATTCAATACCGTTTTGTTGTAAGCTCTTTCCAATTGATTTTCCATGGCAATATTTGAGTACACGCAGCAACACACATGTGCGTCTTTGTTCAAAGTAATTGACGCATTGTTATTTAAATACCTTTATCGTTTAATAATAAAGGAAAATTAAACGTTCATTAAATATGACAGTACTTTTGTAAAGTTTACAATTATTATTGTATCTTATTTATAATTTTAAAATATACTTCAAGTTGTTTTTACCGTGCATTTATCGCTATTGAATATATTCACCATTGAAGACTATGCCAATTTCAATGCTTACTGAAATAAAAAAGAAATGTAGTAGAAAAAAAGGAAGGATACGAATACTTGATAAATATTCTCTTAATTATTTTTTATCGTTTTTCTTATATTTTCTCACAATATAATTAAATCTTCCCCTGGTATAATATTTCCAAAAAATGGAGCTCGATAATAATTTCCTATTCAAACACGAGGAGTTTTTCCTAATATGATGGACGTTAAACATTAAATAAAATGAATTACGTTCATGCTCGAACATAATTCATAACTTTGGTAAAAAGAGTTTAAACGTTTTATTTTCTTTTTTTTAATGCCTTTTACGATGTCGTGCGCCGGAAATGAGATGAAAATTCTGTGGAAAGCTCGAACGAGCTGGCGCGTTTGTGAGACAAGTCGACCGATTTGACGCGGAATAACTCGTCTTTACGAGTTGAAAAACTAGAATGCACAGTCTCTAAGACAGTCCGTTAATCAGACTTTAATTTAACTGCCTGTCTTCGTTCCATCGCTGCGTTTTTCATTTCCTGCTCCGGAGAAGTACGGCCAAATGCGAGATATGGAGGACGACATTGAACGGAAGCAGTATAAAAGTTAAAGCACTTAATTTGAAAGTAAGGCTATTTCTTAGCAATAAATGTCACACGTAATAAGATTTATCCTCGTGTTTAGCAGTTAGCAAGTTTCGTTGATCTCGAATTATTTCTTTTCTTTTTATGATTAAATATTTACGATTAGTTCTTTGTTTAGTTTCCGGTTTAGGTGATGTAACATCAGACTTTTTTTTTAATAAGATGGAGAATTTACCTGCTTCCAATTTTCAAATGTAATATTTAATAATTTGAAATATTTTTTAATGCGATGAAAGATACGGTGCATTATAGCACGTTATCAAATCATGGTGTATAAGAATTGTAAAGAAAGATATCAAATATAATCTCCCTTGGACAATATTTTCTTCAATCTAACAATTATACAAATTATACGCTCCAATTAAAATTTTTCCAGACGAAAGGACGACTAGAAGATGAAAAATTCTTGAATCGTATTACCAATCTCATTTAATATTTTTCTCCTGAGAGACGGATAAAATACCTAATAAGTAGACAAAGTATACTTATTTTTATTAATTACGAATTATTCCCGCTAACATGATTAATATTTTCATGGCAAATTTTGTTTACAACGAAGTTGCTTTCATTGATTCAACCAAAACCGGGATCGATAATTAATAGATTTTAATCAAGAAAAGTTACACGAAAAAGAGTTCGATTAATTATTAGCCTGATACTATATTAGGCCACAATTTCATGGTCTAAAAATGAAACAACAAGGACTCGTTTGTACATCGACGAAACGGAAGTCGGCCAGCGATAGTGTGCATTGAATGCATCCTGAGAAACGGAGACTCGTCAAAAGGGAACATTGGGAGGAATTAGAGCGTGGTTCAAAGGAGATGAAATGAAGACGAAAGAAAAAGAAGGTTCGGAACGGGGCTTGAAAAAAGCGGCAAAAGAGCATGTCCGTATCGGAGGAAATGGAAGAACGACTCGAAGGAAGAAGAACGTTGCACGGCAAAAAGATAGACGGAGAAAACATAATTTGCAGAAAATTGAAAAACGGAAAACCCTCTGAAATGTTGTATAAGTTTTCCTTGACTGCCGAAGGTATTTTTTAAGCAACTTTTGTCGCTTCTAGATTCCTTCAAAAAATGGGATTTATCAATTTTGTAAAATTTCTTCATTTCAAGCAATCGATATCGTACGATTTCATACGATATTATATTGTATTTATATTTTGTATGATATTTATATGATAATCCCATGCAAACGTGATATATCGAATTTTTATATTTTCTAGTCGCTTTCTCTACGTTGAGCTTTATTCCTAACACCATTATATTAAAGAATTATAGCTCCAACGTATGTACGTAATATATTATATTTGTTCCTTAGGACAATCTAATAATTGTCAAAGTTAACTAAATCGATAGTTATAAATTTTGCAAAAATTTCGCCCTCCTTCGTTGGTTTCTGTTCTTCATAAACATATACTCACTAGTGAACATAGTTTTGTCTAATAACAATAGACTAAATCAAACCTTGTGCATTGCTGCCGCGAGAGAAAGTGGCGAGAAGAAGAATAGCAACGGACACTTTAAATTAGATTAATGAAACAACGATGCAAGTGTGCAACCTGTCTATTAAAATAACAAGGTATGAAAACAAAAGCAAAGGTGGGTGGGAAATACGTAAGAGAAGAGAGACAAGAAAAATCCAGCGTAAGTCAGGTATGAAACGGAGGAAAGGATGGAATGTAAGTGAAAGGAGAGGAAGAAAGTATATTGGGAGAAAACGCAGAAATTTTTCTCGAAGGAAATAAATAAAACTGGAATTGCATGAAGACGAAGACGACGGTACCGCAGCTTCCGTGGAAGCAAGAATTAAAAAAGGAAAGAAAAAGGGGAAGGGAGCAGGAAAACACGGAGAGGTAGGAAAACAAAAGTTGTTCTTCGTTCTAAAGACGGTGGAAACGCGTGGAAAGTGGAGGGAAAGGGGAGAGAATTGCGAGGTTGTTCGAAAGAAATTTGAATCGCAATTACGGAATTAGTTTTTTTTTCCCTCTGTTCAGCCGGTGGCGCACGAAAAAACAACGGGCGAAAAATAAAACACCGACGGATGTGTACGTGCTCAGAGGCAGAGCGGAGCCACAGCCGTCGTCGTTTGCTACTTCCGGTCCCCGTGAATGTCGCCGACTAATTTTCCGGACTGCTCGCTGCTCAGACCACTTTCGAAACGGACGCCCTGCAGAACGCGATATTCTCGTTAAAAAGTCCCCCTACGCTCGTGGATAATTGTCCGAAATGCGACTAAATGGATATTCGTTTGCCGCGTTAACTCTTTGACGTTTCACTCCTTTGTACGTTCGAATATCCATTGACGCGGATAAGCGGCGAATTATGCCGATTTGCGCGCAATGGAAATTTATACGGACCAAAGGTGATCGTATTTGGCGACATCACTTTTCATTTTTTAAGGTAAACGAGTAGTACATTTGTTTCAAGTGAGGTATAATTCACAATTCTCAATCAAATTTTAAGGCAACGATGAATATTTTGTAAATCAAAATTGAAAAGGTTTGAAATATCCGGTGTAGTACAAATTAGATTATGCGTTAAATTAATGTGAACTTAAGGATACTGATCGGAGATGAACTAATCTGGAAGGGCGAAAAATACCTTTCCAATGGATTATCAATCAACACCTGTCTCAATAATTAATCTTCAGGAACAATTTCGCTTGCGTGTTTCCTCAAATGCCTATTGCCACGCGTTATATATACGCTACGTATCGCTGCCTAATTATTCAACATTTCTATTTTATAAATAACTCGGCACCGAAGACCGACTAATTATATATTCACTATTAATGCTTCATTAGAACTGTTCAAGCGTTAAAGAATAAATAATGAATTAATCATGACCAATCTATATCAATTATATAAACATAAACAGTTTTAATATTCGAGCGAAACAAATTCGATTGCTTGAATGAATCATGAATATGATGAAGAACTATATATACAGTGGCGGCCATATACTTACGTACAGTTAATAAAATTAAGTATTATTTCCTGTACACTTATACGTTAAACAAATACACGAAAATCAATTATATTTTCTATAAGTTTACAATGTACATAATAAGATATCAAAGTAGGTTTCCTTAATTAGCTATAATTAAAAAGTATTTTATATTTTTATATCGAAGTATCAAATTTTCTGCGGACACATACTTAAGTACAAGTATCGAAACGCCTATATTTTCACGTGTTTCATTAACTAATGATTATACTACATTAATATTTCGTATGTAGACCCTTATTTCTTATAACTGCAGCACACTGCATATATATATATATATATATCAGTAGATGAATCTACCGTTTAACAAACGCAGCAAATCAATCATCTCATTTCCAGGACGATCGCGTACAACGATCGTGAGACTTGCTTGTGGATGTATCGGTTTATATATCGAATTATATAGTGAAATTCATCGTACAATCATCAGTCCGTGAAAGGTAAGTATTTTCAGGAGTTCTCTTATTCAGGAATTACTTAGCGTGTTTAACACAGAGAGGGGCGAGTAGGGTGCAACTTCATAGTCAGCATGGTTTCCGGCTAACTGGCCTACTCAGATAAGCCGAAACGTAGCAAACTCCTACGGTAGATACGGTTAAGTCGACGCGATTCAGTTCCTCCGTTGGCAGAATTATCGAATTATCGCGTTCGCTATGCTTTAATTAGTAAATCCGCAGGACGATAAGCTTATTTACGAAAAACGAAACGTTTAGAGAATTAAAATGCGAGGAAAGCAATTTATTTATCGCGACTTCTCTTATTAAGATTCCAAATAAACATAATACGTGATTGTATAATTTCAAGACATTTACATCTTAATCGCTTAAGGTTCGTTATAGAATAAGAAGATAATTCAAACATATTTGATAATTACTATATTCACGATTAATTTAATATTACGTATAGTTGTTAATATATAACGGAGGTTACACGAATTTCAATATAAAATATTAAATGTATTTTCATATAATTTTCATATAAATTTTACTATAAAATAATCGAAGAAGAGAATAACCGATAGCTTCGAAAATATAAGTATTAAATGTGTACACAATTCTCGGAGCTGAAATATTATTGCACGAATGCCTAAAACGCCTACGGTGGATTTCAACGAATATTGATATTGATTTGGACAATTTTTCTAGCGAATCAAGCTATCCGTTCGACGAAAGTCGTCCAAAATATTACCGCGAAGGTACAATGACTCGAAAGCCCTCGTCTCTCAACGAAGATGAAATATTCGGCTGCAGCCCTTCTCATTTTCCTCTGCCTCTATCTCGGTTTTCGATTATAGAATCCATATAACCGATGTGGGAATCGACGGAGGCGAGCCATCATTCTGCAGTCTCATGTAAATCGATAGCACATTGTCGAAAATTGCAAAAAACTATCCGCCATTAGAAAAAAGGGATAAAAAGAGAAAGGCTGGAGCAAAACGTCAGGTTTGGTTGAAAACAGTGGACTAAAGTAAAAGGAAGGTAGAAAAAGTCGAACGAAGAGAAAGCGAATTAAAATTGTCAGTGAAAGAATTATAGTAAAAAATATTTTAAAAGAGGTACGTTTTTAATACGATTACAATAAAAATGGAAAGCTTAATAGAACAAGATTTTTTAATACGAAGAAACGAAAAAGCGTGGCAAAGAGAAAACGAAAAGATGAAAGGGGAATAATTTGAACGAAAGAAATTAGGACATGGCGCAAACAGATTGCCACAGAACGGGAACGAATAATAGGATAGATTAATGCACTGTAATGTCTGTAGAAGAGGTAAAACAATGATGAAAGTTAAGAGTGAATTGCAAACTGAAGTAGAATACATTGAACAGTAGCGTTAAAAATGGAAATAATTTTAACACTAGGAAATATTCTTGACGGTAGAATATAACAATTGTTAAGTGTATGTAATATAGAATTCTTAATACGAATAATTAGTATGCGAGAGCAATATCAAACAATTAAATTGGCGTTCAGCAAGTGCCTTTAATAAATTAATATTTGTCAGAAATCTTATTACTCGCACCTAGTTAATATATGAAAATATAATTAAGTACAATAGATATAGTATGGAGAAATACTTCTAAATAATAACTGTAAACAGCGCAGATGCCTAAAAATCCACAGTCTAATTATAGCATTAATATCCCACTTTCCTCTTACAAAGGCAAGAAACAGGAGCGTGGCAGAGGCAGAATCTCGATTAAAAAGAAAGAAAGAAAAAAAAAAAAGAAAAGAAGAAAAACGAACGTCCAAAGCGAGACGACACAAAAATTGACGTTGCTTATCAACGTCGAGCGCGTAGCTGTTCGAAATAAACGATTCCGGCAACCGTTCCACGAGCATCGAGCTCTCGAACGAGAGACTCCACCCTTTCCATTCCATTCCTCCAGCAGTCTCTCGTGCACGTCCGTTTTCGCCGGTCAAACCTCGACAAAGCAGGCGGAGAAACGTAGATAAAGGTTTTAATTCCGTGCGAATGGATCAACGTGCGAAAATCGAGTGGGTGGGTCGGACGAGGTGCCGCGCATGGGAGGGTGGGAATTGCACAAAGGGGTGGTTAGGTGGGACCCGATTGATGGACTGGCTGAAACAATGGTTAACTTCGCAAGTAATCGCTTAATTCCTGGATTCCCGAACTACGTCCAACCGATTTCCGATTAAACTGTCTTCCCAGCTATCTTTCGTTTTTTCTCTCTTTTCCTTCTTCTTTTTTTTTTTCTTTTTAATTCTGTTGATCGAATCGATGGCCTGCGGATTAGCTTCCGCCGCAACGATCAAATCCGCACGCGATATGAGCATGCGGATAATAAGAAACTTGAGCGACCCCAAACGCCCCCCATGTCGTGGCAACTACGAAACCTGGAACTGCATTTAAGAAATTTGTCTCCATTATTTTTAGACTTTTTAGGTGGTTTCTGGTGCCATTTATAAGGACCTACTCTTTCACATTTTTTTGTAGCGTTACAAGACAGGAAGATTTATTTAAATTATTAGAGATTTCCGTGTCTGGATGATATTTGTTACGCGGTGCGTGTAATTGGATGGATTAAAAGACGTGTTATATCTTATTAGCGATGGTTCGAAGGTGCTACAAATTTTTGTATTACTATTAGTAAGACACGTTTTATTTCTTCGTTGAAGCAATGATAGAAATACGTGCAAAATATCGATACTATACTTTGAACAGTTTTATTCGTTAATTAATACCCTTGCTACGGTATGAAGTTTTACATTTAAATTGTTTGATATCGTGTTAAATTTCCAAATCATCGTAGAAATTTCTACGTTGCAATAACAAACAAATACCAAAAAAAAAAAATAAAACAAATTTCCAAATTAGCCAAAATTTGCTATCTTTACTATTTAGAAATTTACCATTTACTATCAAAACTACTATCTTCGTTCAGCTACGTCTTGCTAATTCCTAAATTAACGTAATATCAACTTAATTTCAAAGCTAGTAGGAACTGCGAGCGTGATCGAATAATATGGAAACGCACGTAGCAACTCTTCTGATTCTTGCAAACTCGTTATCGATTAACGGAGGCAGTGAATCGTTACAAGTTACTCCTCTGGCGAACGATTGGGAAAATTTCCTCGAGCGTTCAGTCGCTATACGCCAATAGCTTTTTCCCTTATTTTTCTGTGGAAGCGGAGTATCTGGACGATATAAAGGTGGCCGCGAAATAAGGCGAAAGAAAGCAAACAATGCCCGCCGGCACGCTGAATGACTCACTTTGTTGCTTTCACTGCGAAACTTTCCTCGTCGAGGTACTTTTAAGGAAGTTTTCGAAGAATAGTAACGGCAATCATTGCCGAACGAACGGCCGATTTGTTCTTGCCCACTCGGCCAACAACTCGTCGAGCTTTTTCCCCGGGTATCGCCTCGTCCCGCGACGCTTGAAAGCGCGACTACATTTTTACGAGACGATTCTCTCACGTGTCTAAACCATTCGAACGTTTTTGACGTGTCTGCTCGAGTAACTAAGTCAAACTGAACAATACAGTGCTTAACTTCTTAAGGACAAGAAGCAGTGAAATCGTGTGCAGAACCCGAGAAGAAAAACGTGAATGGAGCAAGCTGTAATTTTGTCAAATAGCAAAAGGTGTATTAGAAAAATAGACACTTTACGGAAGTTCATTGCGCACGTTGGGGATGCAAAAAGAATTTCTATGAGAGAATGGTTTGTCTTAGTGATATGAAATATTTATACGAATCTTTTACTTATATTACATTTTCTTTAATTATGAAACTTCTTTAAATTTCATAAAATTGCAGCACCTAAACGAAAGAAGAAACAGTCGATAAAAAATATGCCGAGCTACATCTTGAGATTCTTTTCAATAGAATTCAATGATGAAACGACCGAAAAGAAATTTCGCATGATTCAACGTTGCGTTGACTTTGGTCCTTAGTACATTCGCTTTGACGCAGACAAAAAAAAAAAAAAAAAAAAGAAGAAATATCTTTCAAAGAAAATGGAAAGAATAATATACGAGCACGTCCGCTGATCTTCAAAGATTCTATTAAAGTTAAAATATAGGCTAGGTAAAAGTCTTTTACCGATGAATCAACGGAGAAAACACGCTTCTACTTTCGTTCTTGTCACCTTTCCGATTCTTTGTTTCCTTCGTTTTTCGCTACAGTCTATGTTAACGACAAAAAGTTCAGATCTCACTTAGAATAAATAACAAATGATAAAATAACGAGTTACTTCTCGCAACTTATATCACTTTTAATTGACAAAAAACTCCGAGAATGGAATTACTCACGTGTTCTGTATTTATAGCAGCACCGTCACGAATATCTTGATGATCGGCACCAGAGCCATTGACCATACCAGAACCGGCGCCAGCACTTCCGCTTCCTTTTCCACCCACACCGCCAGCTGGTGTTTGTGGCAAGCTCTGGAAAACGGAAAAATGGAAATAATTTATCGAGACACGAGAAATTTCTTAACACATTAGCCGCGCTATAAACAACTTTTTCTTCCATTCTTATCGAATCATCCTTTTTACACGATGGAAGAGAATTTTTAATTTTCATTTCGATAAAACAAAGTCATCGAGCATTAAACGAAATAAATTGTTTTATGCGGAACACCGGATATACGAATTTATTTATAAAATGTAAATAAAATCAGTTATTTTAACGAAATAAAACGAGGTAACATCGAGGAAAATAAAGTTATTGCTGCGCTATTTGAATTACAAGTGTGATTTACTTGAACAATTTGTAGCAGAACAATAAACGAAACCGCTGCACTTTATTCCCATTTCCTTGCTTCATTTCTCATCTTTCACCCTCGAACGATCTATACATCTCTAATGGAACCTGCCTGCAGTTGCATTCGCAGAAAATCAATCTTCGTTGCTTGCAATCAAATATAAATAAAACGAAATAGCTGGCAAAATGTATTTGTATTAAAGCAACGAAAACAGCTACGTACAAAACACACTAGTCATACTTCTAGTTACAACGTTTCCCATACATTCTTTATTAAAGCTTTTTAGTAACATCACAGGCAACGTCGTTCTTCGAGCAATTAATTAAACCACTTCGTAATTAATTATCCTGCAACTTATCCCACGATGCTAAATCTCGAAGTTTAAAACAATCGAGATGACGTACGAATATATGTTATATTGTTATATATATATATATGTGTTATATATATATTATATGTATATATTACACATTTGTAATAGTTGTAACATATCGAAATTACTTTTAGGATCCATAACGATTAGTATTTTGACTAACATCGTATTGAAAGTAACTAGAGCACGTTGTTGTAAAATCAAACAAATTGAAGTAAGAAAAATAAATACGTAACGAAATCTGAATCTCCGAATGCATCCGACAAAGAAATCCGAGATGAGATTAAATTAATTATCGGCGCAAGAAATACATAATTTTTTCTGCGTACTTGGTACAATCTTTGGCTAAAAAATTTAACTATCCTTTTTCTCGTATTTGCGTTCTCTTTAAACCCTCGATGGATGTTGTTCGTTAATTTCCCCACAACAGGATTTATAAGCGGTAACAGAAAACCAGAGATCCAAAATAAGACGGCATGCAAAAATTCCGACGATATAGTGGCGCAATTTAAAGTTGTAAATTACGGGAGGAAAAAGAAACGCGGCCAAGCCAGCCACGGTGCTATTTGTTCGCCCCGTTTCCTCAGCAGAATCTGCGCTAAAATCTTGTCTCGATTTTACCCCTTTCACCCGTTCGTTTCTTTCATCCGGCAAACCTTTTCTCGAACTGTTTTCGCCGTGTATTTCTGGCTCCAGCTTTCTCGCCTTCTTCCGTAGCGAGCGAACAGCTTTTATGAGATGGATTAGATGGCGCAAAGATGGTCGTAAAGGGAAATTTCGTCGAACCTGTTTGCACGTTCTTATTTCTTTAGAGCGGTGTAAAGTTCAGCGTAGAATGTTGTACACAATGATAGTACTTTGAATTTATTTTATTAATTTTGAAATTTGGGATTTAGTTAAAGTTTAACATTCAATGAAGTTTTAAAGAAATTACATAACATTAAAGTATCTGTAATAATTTTAATTTTATATTTCATATTTTACGCAATGAATTTCACTTATTATCTTTCTCGGGTAAATCGTTGAATACGAATTAAAATAAAGCACCTTAAAGTCAAACAATATAATGCTGTTTAATTTGAGCTTTCAATCCAATTTGTATTATTTTAATAGATCGATACGAATAAACAAATAAATTTATTAGTAATGTAAGATATGTATCAACGAGGTACGAAATTAATTATTTAATTTGTTTGCTTTCTTCTTTATATTATTCTTTGGAAATTATTAGAGAAATTATTACAATATGTAAACGCAAAGAAAATAGTACCGTATTTGTAGAGTATGAGAACTGTTAGTATAATATATTGCTTTAACACGTTTTAACTACGGAACAATGCTGTGCGATGCCATTAGACTAAAAGCAGAATTGTCTGGCGCTAGTTTCTATGAATATACGGACCCATTCCATTATCAAAGTGTACCTCATCGATTTCAATGATACATAGATTAAGTGTACATATTCATAGGAGAAAATTTTATTTAACGCGCGATAAATTGTATGCTTAGGAAAGAAATAAGAGAAGAAAGAAATAAAAATACGATTAAATATGATTCATCCTACGTTATTTCTGAGTTTAATAGAATATAAAAAAGAAGAACGCGACTGATTATTATTATTATGAATTATTATAAAGATATCGAAACGCTGAACGAATATTTTCATGCAACTTTCCACAATCGCGCGTACAACATACAACCACACGTACGTAAACGTAATACGTAGTGGAGTACATGTAATTTACTAAACTAAATTTGCAATGTGTACCGATCGTGCATTAGAGACACGAGCATTTGTCGCTATCGTAAGTTTTTACCATGTTAAAAGATAATATACATTACATTTTACAAACAAATTACTTCGCTTTAATAGACGTAACATAGATAGCCGCGAATCATTTATAACTTTAACTTCAGTTATATCGTAAACTGCGAATACATTTATCTATTTACTATAAATTTTCCTCTAACGTTTGGGGAATATCCTGTGTCTGCGAGCGAAGCATTTTAATAGCACTTTGCTGTTTAGACATAATACATTATCAGTTATCCGAGGCGCTTAATTGTACGAGCTAAAGTTTTCCAATAATGACACCGCTCAAAATGTAATAAATGCGGAAACACAAGTATTACATTGCAAGTGTTATCGCATGCGTAACATCGAGTAAAATATAATAAATAGTAAATATTGGTTCGTTCTCCGAACAATAAATTCGACAGAAAAATATACTATATTCGGTGAATGAGACCGACAAACGTCGCAGCTGCGATTTACAATTCCTTGGAAATATATACGAGCTTCAACATTATCTCGCGAGAATAGAAAGAAAAGAAACCTGTTCTATTAACGAAATTTTTATGGTACTCTTTAATTTCCTTTAATCTCCGATTGAAAGCAATATTTGTTGGAAAATTTCGTTTCCTAAAAATCCGTAATAAATACCCTGCGAACCTTTCCAGCAACTCGATAATAGGCACATAAAAAATTCAGAGGAATATAAAGCAATTCTCATATTACCTCCTCCGCTTGGGAGATCTAACAACGATTAACAGCTAGCGAACTGTAAAAAGCCGTGTTCACGGTTTCTGTACGATCCAATCAATGGTTTTTAAGGAGGTACGAGAATGGCCCACAATTACGAGGACGGTATGAAATGCCACGACATTTTGCACGCAATATCACGGCTTAATGACGGCAGCCTTTTAACGAAGGATTATGACACGCTCGTTAGATCTCTCATCAAGGGAAACTTTTCCATATCCTAGCGTTAATATCGATCGATCGCTCAATTCCAGAGAATAAGCGAAAACTAAACAGAATCGCGATACGACAAAGCGTGACGTTAACGCTAACTGACTTCTTAATTACATCGATCATTTTTTTCGCTCTCCGTCGACGAATACATTCGTTGCGCGAGAAAGATTGATCGTTTTTTAAACGTCTGAAAGCTGTTCCTCCACGGGGGGAAACAATGAAATCAATCGGAATGAGAACGTGGCTATTGTGCTTTCTATTATTCTGAATGATTTGCATGAAATTAGGTGGTAATAGCGCTGATAAATGAGGGTAAGGGAAAGAACGAGAATAGGGGGTATAGCGAGGGGTGAGAGATGTGAATATCACGGATATCGTATCTGGCACATAGACATTTATATACAGTGTTCGATTGTTTGGGGAATAAAAATGATTGGAGTCCGGATATTTGAAACTAAAAATCGAAGAACCGTTATTCCCCTCAAATCACACTGTATATACAAGCTTTGCTAGAAATGTTTGGCCACGTTGTAGTAGTATTATACTGCGAGTTTTTGGATATACCAAAACATATTAAACAAGCAGAGAGTGTTGTGTAATTTCTGGGACACAGTATTATTCGATGGTATTTTCAATGAACTATAATTACAATTTAGCCTGTGATAGAAACACAATTACAATTTTGTTGGAAAATTTGTTAAAACGTCAAGTTTGTTTCTATCTGCGCCTGTGTCTTATGCAACGTGATTTTCTTTGAAATTGCAAATTTTTATATTTTTACAAAATTGCCTGATTAAATTTTGGCTGTACGATACTCCTCTTGGGACAGTCTCGCTAACAAGAAGTGAAATAAATACGTAAGAGAAACGAATATCGGTGAAGAACAGATTGCGAAATGGATATCCGTTGAATTTGATTGAAACAGAACTCCTAACAACTGAAAAATGAAACAGGAAATTTAATCGAGCATTCGTTTTATTCAGTGGCCGACACGTACATGACGGTGAAATTGTTAATATATTTTCTGTGCAAACTGCGATATCGATCAACTGCATAGAAAATGGAAGAGTTTCCGCTTTGATCTGAAAAGGAAGAATAGACGTACCTTCCAATCAGTCCGTAGTTCAACATGACGTTTCGCATCAGTACTGTCACATTCATTTTATTCCATAGCTACACGCAAAATTTCTTTAATCACGGTTCTATGAAGTACAACCAGTTTGCCATTTACGGAGCCGCGTTGTGTATTCATAGAAAGGGAGAGTAAAAAAAAAAGAAATAGTGGAAATTTTTAGCAAATTGGTGTACACAGAACTTAAATAAAAAATATACAAAATGTTTTTCCAAGCAAGGTTATATTTATTTCTCGAATTTTTTAAATACACTTTCAAGATATTATTTCCTTCTAATTTAGCTATTTCTTTCTTCTATGTCAATTGAACTATTTCTTGTCATTTCCATCAAAATCAAACAATTAACGATATTAGCAAATAACGAATAATTTCCTTTATGGCATGATAAATAAATTAATTTACTTTTCCTATAAAGTATTCATGAAATATTCATCTTATATATTATGCAAACAATTTTCAAAAGTAATTTCAAGATAATATCACTTGACGATATATTTCTCAAAGCGGCAAATTTTGGCGCAGTCTGTAAAACCACCTAAACACGAAACTGCAGAAAATCTGGTCCCTTCGCGTAGCTTTTCAATCCGCCGAACAAAGGCGTGCAATTAAAAAGGAAGAAAAAGAACGTAATTACGAAATCAAGAATCACGTAGAGACCAATCCATTAGCGTCTCTCATCGTAGAAGCATCCGGACCACCCGGTCATTCAGCCTCAAATTACCCTCGTGAAAACGCGGCTAGAAACGCGCATTTAATTGCTATCGTTCTCCGTTTCCTAAAATCGGGGACGCGTGGTACGCGCGATCGTTCGCGGTAATCATAAAATCAATAGCAGTCGAAGCAACACACCGGAGGTAACGTTGAATGGTTCGAAGGGGAGACACGGAAGACGCCAGGACGACGACGACGACGACGACGACGACGACGACAGGGCTCGGTTCCATTAAAAACGCTTTCAAGAATGGAGGTCGCGAGTCGATAAAGCGATATTTGGCCTTCCTTAATGGATCGCGGCCGATCGAATAGCACTTTGTAGGTGGAAAAGAGGGGTTGCCAGGTCGATAGAGAAGAACAAGGCTCGAACAAGTGGAAGGAAACGAAACAGAGAGGGAATCGGTACGCGAGAAGTAGCAAGAGAGTGTCGGTGACGAAAGCGAGACCTGGGTGCAACCTCGAGGCCACCCATTCCTGCTACTCGCCCCATTCTACGTCGCTTCGTCCCCCACTCTCTCAGCTTTTATTTCGTGTATTGGTAATAGCATAGAGTGCTTCTCTCTCAAAGTAATAGAGGCTTGAAGACCCTTTAAGTGACGTTCGCCACTTTACTATCGCTCTTTATTGACGATCCTCCCCCTCCGCCGCTCCCTTTATTCCACGCTCCATCCACCTCTGGTGGTATCTTTTATCGGTCGCGAGTAAAAAAAAAGCACAGGAACCCTACCTGTCGGATATTTCTTTCTCTTTGTTTTTCCTCGAGCAAGTTGATAGTGGAAGGTCGTTGCAGATAGTTTCATTTGTACGATGAAGCAGCGACGCAGAAGGAAACTGCAGTCGATGATCGAGTATCGGTAAGATCGTTTGAATGGAGGAAGTTGGGATATCAAGGAAATAGCGTGCTTTTTCTTGTAATCTGAGATTATTATACAAGTAATTCTGGATATTTCTTTCGCAGAAGCAACTCCGTTTATTTTCATGATAGAGTAATAACGCTTTTAATCAAAATGTTGGAAGACTGAGCGAAAGATTAATGTAATATTACTATCACTGAATATTAGTGGAGCTAAACTCCTTGACTTTATCTCGTTACGTTGGAAACGAGAACACGGTCATTGCAGTTATGCATTTAGAATTCCCTTCTTATGTTTCCAACTGGCAATTATCATTTTCTCTAAAATTCGGGAAAACGCTGTTTCGCTCTGGCAACGAAAGGATTCCTCTGCGAAACGTTGCATCAACGTACTACGGGATCACAGCTGAAATTCAGCCGGCTGATGTTTCTTTGAGGCAGTTCGCGTGTTTCTTATTTTCGGAAATCAGGAACGAGGATGTTTCGGCCCGTAACTCGCGCGCGTTTCCGCGTGCCGCACTCGGCCGGATGCGTGCAGCTTCTTTCTGCTGTACCCTCAACGTCTGCTTTAATTATTGCGCCAACTATGCCCGCGGAAAAATTCACTTCGTTTGCAACTCATCTATACTGAACATGCGATATGTTTTACGCGTCAAACCTCCCAAAACACCGTGGAATGTTAAAAATTTGTTTAATTTCTTGAAATATAATTTTGAATAATTACGCCTAATGGAGAATCAATGGAACAGAAGGTAAGATTTATTCTGCAACAGCTCACAGAAGTATTTGAATATATTTATATATTATATTATTATTATTATTATTATTATATTATTTATATAATATATAAATAATCCTATTATACTATCTAACGTCTATTATTCAAACAATACCATCGCAGATATCTTCCTAACTTTTGCACGATCTATGTTCACCGTGTATGTGCTTCTAGTAAAAAAAAGTACTCGGTAACGCAACATGGAAAAGTACCTTTACTTCGTGTTTTGAATTTAAAAAATCAACCTCCAATCTTCAATAACTCGACTGTCCCTAAAAGTTTCAATAAAAAGTCAAAAAAGAAACTCCAACTATTCCGTCTCATAATTGAAATACCAAACAGCAAATAAGTAAAGATAGTGAATACATAAAGTAAAAGTTTCAAGTTATTTTCAATTTTCATTGTCGAAAACGATACCCACGTCTACGGTTATGAACCCGATCTATGCGAGGAACATTAACACCTCTCGATATTCTTGTTTTTTAAAACGCCTCTGAAACGACGTTGTTAAACATCATTTAAACAAGCGGGACGACCCGATCAGCGTCTCGTCGTGGAGTCGATCTTCGAATTTCTCGCTGACGAAGATCCATTATTTCCGGCCGAGCTTTCGTGGCTCCCTGTACACGATTACGTACGTTTGCAGATTGGATCTCGGCGACGCGATCGTTTCCAAGTTATGGCTTTTCGATAAGTGGAGAATACACTCCTTGCGAGATTATACTTCGGGTAGTCTAGGACACGTGCATGCATACGCGAACCTAATACGTTCTAAAGAGCACAATGGACGAAAGTTCGTCTGCCTCGCAGCAAATCCTCTCAATTTCCTGATCGAGTTCCAAGATACGAGATACAGCCACGTACGTTCGACGAAAAATTTCATAAATTTGATGATCGACCGTTTCTAAGAACAACGAAGAATTATGGTCGTATAAAAGAGACCGAAATTTACATTGTGGCGCATAACATACCGTGCAAAAGAAATCTTGGACGAGGAAATTCGTTAAAGAGCTTTATTTTTGTCCGCGAATAGAAAGGGAAGGTTATTCAACGAAGTACGAAAGAAGACTAGTTCAATGTTATGGTTGGGAACGATCTTTGACCTATCGATGAATAGAGGAAGAAATCGTAACGTTTGACACATATTGTTTCAATTTATAGAATTAATCGGCATGAAGTTCGTCTGCCACGCAACAAATCCTCTCCATTTCTTGATCGAGTTCCAAGATACGAGATACAGCCACGTACGTTCGACGAAAAATTTCATAAATTTGATGATCGACCGTTTCTAAGACAAACGAAGAATTATGGTCGTATAAAAGAGACCGAAATTTACATTGTGGCGCATAACATACCGTGCAAAAGAAATCTTGGACGAGGAAATTCGTTAAAGAGCTTCATTTTTATCCGCGAACAGAAAGGGAAGGTTATCCAACGAAGTACGAAAGAAGACTAGTTCAATGTTATGGTTGGGAACGATCTTTGACCTATCGACGAACAGAGGAAGAAACGTTGTTTCGACCTAATTCAACTTTGAAATTCTTAGAAAATCGTAACGTTTAACACACATTGCTTCAATTTATAGAATTAATCGGCATGAAGTTCGTCTGCCACGCAACAAATCCTCTCAATTTCTTGATCGAGTTCCAAGATACGAGATACAGCCACGTACGTTCGACGAAAAATCTCACAAATTTGATGATCGACCGTTTCTAAGAACAACGAAGAATTATGGTCGTATAAAAGAGACCGAAATTTACATTGTGGCGTATAATATACCGTGAAAAAGGAATCTTAGACGAGGAGAATCGTTAAAGAGCTTTATTTTTATCCGCGAACAGAAAGGGAAGGTTATTCAACGAAGTACGAAAGAAAACTAGTTCAATGTTATGGTTGGGAACGATGTTTGACCTATCGACGAACAGAGGAAGAAACGTTGTATCGACCTAATTCAACTTTGAAATTCTTAGAAAATCGTAACGTTTAACACACACTGTTTCAATTTATAGAATTAATCGGCACGATTCACGAATGGCTGAATTACCTTCTAACGACAGTCACAGTCGATTCTATTCTAAATACGTAGTCACAGCAATTCCATGATAATAAGTGGAGGGGGATAAGAAACCATCTGAGAAACAGAACTGCACCTACACCCGCAAAACACCGGGCAAATTTGCATTCTTGCTATTCGCCATCAACCTCCGTAACACCATTAACGCTCTGCGTGGTAGGAATAGCAAATTCCGTGTCACGTTAAACTTCGTACCAGAACCGAACTGTTAATCGATCTCCGAGAACGCGGCAGCCTTCGAGTTTTCCGATCGAATCGCTCGGTAACTTTCGTCCACCTTGCACACGAACGTTCTCCATCCGCCTTTATCGTCGCGCGTGTCCTTGGCTCTCTCGTGAAGCGATTCGTCTTTATCAAACGCAGTAAAGGCAAAGAGCGACACGGGCGTAGGATGGGCTGCCGTGTAACCAAGAATTCCTGGCGGAGACTGAATTCTCCTCGGACGAACACTGCAAAGTGCAGCCTAAAAGAGCAGGTAACTCGTTTTTGCGAAACTTGCTGCCGGAGAGGTGGGAGAAAGACGCGAGGCAGAAACGTGGAAAGAGCGGCGACGAAAGGAAAACGGAAGGGTCTTTGCCGTTCGAAAGATTAAATCGCCGTGAACATATTTATTCGGGCTTTCAAGCGGAGGCCATGGATACCATATTCCTTCAAATGGGATTTTATGGAGCGTGCGGTACCGCGAACACTCTCTTCTATAGCGATCGATGCAAATTGACGTTTTCTGCAATCGTTTCCGTTGCTTCGGTTATTCCAGACTTGCGTTTCGCGCAATGTTTGCTGATGTGTCGAAGAGTTCCTTTAAACGTTTACGTTTGTCGGTGTGTAAGTTACGCTTCGCGGAGTAAGACGCAGTAGTACAATAGATGCGACTAGCGAGGCGTAAGCGCTGGAAGAATAATGTGACATCGAATAGTGATATCGTAATAACGAGACAGTAACGCATCGGTATTCGTGAATTAGGAACTAAAATTTCAATAATTCGCAGGTAATTTAGTAATTATCGATACAACTACTAGAGCGAGCGAAATGATTAGTTCGTAATATCTGATGGAAATTTTGTAGGTTTAAATAGCGATGAATTTGAACGATTTTTTTATGAAATTACATACTTGTTTCATATACTTTTTATCTTCGTGTCACTGGTACAGATTTTGCACTTTGTACTTTTGTAGTCGCGTCACTGGTTGAAATTTTTATAATTTCCACGTAATTTAGGTGTATTGTTTTTAATTCTTCAACAAGTATTCGCTTGTATCTGCTACAAGGGAAACTACACTCGACTCATGCACGTCGCTCGTGCGACTGATTCATCTTGATATTTTCAATTTTTCTTGCGCGGCTGCCACACTCGAGGAAATTATTATCAACAACACGAGACATCGTGACACGGCGAACTTGGAAGGCTGGAATTATTTTTCTTCGAGCGCTGTTTGATCGTCACAGAGTGGCTTGAAAACGTTTCATCGCACGACAGACGCTTAAGGCTAATGACTTTCTGTATCGCGTTATGAATTTTAATGAGATTCATAATTACAGTTCGTGACTTCTACCTCACGAAACGAATTAAAGATGAAACGCAAAAGGGTGGAAAGTGATCAATCATTACAGTCGCTGGTCTTTTCCTTTCTTACTTCCAGCATTACGAACTTTTCTTCGCCAAGACATATGTATACTGTAGTTCATAAATATTGGAACACCCCCTGGCTTCGTATAAAATGTGATTAATTGGTAAATTGGTTTAAATTATCAACGAAATGATTAAACGACCATGACTTTGCATTCGTGCGATATATATAACAGTCTTTTCATATACAGTGGACAAACAAAAGTTTATAAAATAAGAAGCGTAAGAAGACATCGTAATTTCATGAAATGGATCGATGCTTACTAAGAGCAACGACTAAATAAAATATATATAGAAGAATAGGAGACTGTTATCAAAATGGTAGAAAATATTTAGTACAAATGTTACTAAAATTCATAGTCTATCGATATTAAACCTTCAGTGTACATCTGCAATTATTCTTCTTTTAATGTACAATACAAAGATTACTAAAATTCATAGTGTATCTTTCTTCCGTCATAATATGTAATAACTTCAGTGTTGATCAACCATTAGTGTACATCTGTAATTATTCTTCTTTTAATTTACAATACAAAGGTTACTAAAATTCATAGTGTATCGATATTGAACTGTCTTTTATCCGTCATTACATGTAATAACTTCAGTGTTCATCAACCTTCAGTGTACATCTGCAATTATTCTTCTTTTAATGTACAATACAAAGGTTACCAAAATTCATAGTGTATCGATATTGAACTGTCTTTCATCCGTCATTTTATGTAATAACTTCAGTGTTGATCAACCTTCAGTGTACATCTGTAATTATTCTTCTTTTAATGTACAATACAAAGGTTACTAAAATTCATAGTGTATCTTTCTTCCGTCATTATATGTAATAACTTCAATATTCATCAACCTTCAGTGTACAGCTCTAATTATTTTTCTTTTAATGTACAATACAAAGGTTACCAAAATTCATAGTGTATCGGTATTGAACTGTCTTTTATCCGTCATTATATGTAATAACTTCAGTGTTGATCAACCTTCAGTGTACATCTGTAATTATTCTTCTTTTAATGTACAATACAAAGGTTACTAAAATTCATAGTGTATCGATATTGAACTGTCTTTCATCCGTCATTGTATGTAATAACTTCAGTGTTGATCAACCTTCAGTGTACAGCTCTAATTATTTTTCTTGTAACGTTTTATCATGTGTGACAAAATGAGTATAGAACTGCAAAGTTTTACTTCGCATCGCTCTTGGAATTCTTCTTGAAATTAAATGAAAATTCCAAAATTTCAGATGAGATGTCGTCTTCATTCTTGCCCAGATAGGACAAAATCAGTCACCAGGAAGATCTACCTCGCAATTCGAGCAGATTCTCATTAAGATCTTTTAGCAAAGTCGATTCACGGGTATAAAATATGGTCGTGGCGCCGTGCGAATAAAACTGCAGCTTCTCGATACGGAACAAAAGTTCCAGGCTCTCTTGAAAATGGAATAAAATTTCACGAAGGAGACACCAGCCAAGAGAACGAAGAAATCCTCTTTAATCCGTCTGCTCGACGTCCGCGTGCTAAGTTACGATATTCCAGGTTACCAGCCGAGCTAGACGAAAGGTCACGACTTCGAGATCGATCCTTTCTGGATCGATAATGAAACTTAATGCCAAAAGCGTCAATACAAACGATCTCGGCTTTCGTTCGCCGATAAACACAGGTAGTCACTAGCTAGTTTAAACGAAGAAGGATCAAGCTTCTCGCTAGAGAGAACAGCGACCGATGGCACGGCCATCTTGCCCAAACTACGAAAGTTTAATTACCTGTAAAACGTACGAACCAACGGAACGCTCGACGAGGCGTTAAGATTGTTAAGAAATTTCGTGACCTCGACGAACCGTGAAACGAATGCTGATTTTTTCTCACTGTTTCCTTTCTTTTCTTCCCTTTTTTCGGTGTCTATCGTGTGTGAATAATTAAATCGCGCGAAAGTGTGTTGGCTGATGGTTAATTCAGCGAAAAAGATTTCATTGCTCGAGTTTGTTGCTTTCGGTGGAATGCGATTTATGACGAGACTTTTTAGGCAGAATAACAAGCGTTAATTTAACATTGATTTTTCTAAAAAGTTTCTTCTTAAATATTTGGAATTTGTTTAACGATATAAGGTCTACGTTTATCGAAAAGGGATGCGCGAAAAGTTGAGAATAACGTGGAATATAATTTACAGAAGAGTTTATGTAATTTCTACTTATATAACGAAATTTATATTTTTATTATGGAAACCGACCCTTACAAAAATTCCAAGACGCAATTTGATTTCCACCGAGTGTCGCTAATAATTATTTCTATTTAATACTTACGTTTAATAACAATGTATAACTAATTGCATAACCTACTAACTTACAGTGACATAACTAAGAAAAAAAAAAAAAGAATCCTCCAGCAGTGATACCTTCCATGATTACTCTGAAACACCAATAACGAATTACATCACAAATTGCTATATATTCAACGCGTGCATCGTGTTTCGCAGAAATCAGCCAAGGAATCTACGTCGAGAAACATCGCTCACTGTAGTCATAATTTTCCTCCTTCAGTTGCTGTTCACTGTAGGATCGCAATTTCCAGGAACGCGCTATTTTCATCGCACATTTCGCCGTCTCGCGCCTCTCCTCGAGCTTTTCCTCGCGGTCGTTTTCGCCCTCATGGCGAGCAGCGGTTGTGTCGCAGCTAAAATGAACTTCCTAACTGAACTGAAATATCCGTTATGATCTGCATTCTCGTTGGCCTGAGTGCAAAAGCATAAAGGGGAACGAGTAAAATAAGGAGCAAAATGTAGAGGCGCGAACATGCACGTAGAAGGGGTAGTCAAAAAATACGTATCTACTGTAACAAATTTGTCGCATAATAAAAAGTCGCACTTTCACTTGTATTCCTTCTCGCGATTAAGTCATCTACGAGGACTGAACGTCAGCTATAAATCAGCTTACACGTCTTAATCATCCCGTCTTCGAAGCCGACCACGCAACAACCCTTAACGTGCCAGCGACCGGCAGCTCGCCTTATCAAGATCTTAATTAACATATTACACAAACTACGCCACAGGACCTTGCTAACCCGAGCGATCCACATCACTATCTACCTTGACAGCTACTACTGCACGCGAATTTCAGTCGAAAAAGACAAATACTCTCGACAGACGGACCACTCGTGCCGTAGGATGACTAGGAACTGAATAAAATATGAAAATCGAGGCATCGAGAAGGGCTGAGCTTTCACGGCAAGAGCTTCCAGAAACGACTATAACGATTTTCACGGTAAACATTTGCCCATAGCTCGCGCTTGCTGTTGCGGTTCAAGTTAAATTGCCTTCAAAATTGCATCCCCTTGGCGTTATAATGGTAACCCAGGCTTGACTCGGATCGCTCGCATAAATTTCAGCCGGTGGCCTCTGCCAGAACTCGTGGCAGCTTGGTCGTGTCGGTAATTGACCGATGATAACGATAAACAGCAAGTCTTACGTTGATCCAACGACGATCACGACGACGAAACGTCGGAAGCTGCGCGTCGCGCGCCATTTCCTCCCCGATCATTTTGCTCGCCAGCTATTTCGGCAATTTGCCGCGCGAATTTAGCACGTTACAGCGACCCTCGTGACTTTTGTCCCTCGACTCGCGAATTTTGTAACTTTATTGGACTCGCGAGCTTGTAGTTTATCGGCATGAATCTTGGATTTATGTTTCGCGAGCCCCGAGAGGATCGCGAGGTGTTTATTCGACTCTAGCGAGACTGCGGTCACTTGTAATTTAATTACTTTTACGCGAGACTGTCTTGCGAATACGGTGATTTGTTTCGATATAATTGTCACGTGATATTCTGTTAATAGTTTTAATAGAAATTTTTGACAAGAAATAGTTGACAAGTAAAAGGAAGCGATTTATCTTTGGGAATAATAAACGTTTACTATGGTTATTTTTAATTGCAATTATTTTTGTCTGAATTTAGTACGATAATTTCCAATTTTGAATCTAAGTGCAAGTAAGACAATCGCGTTAAATACTCGGTTAGAACTGAACTTTCAAAAATCTATTTTCTTCGTCGTATTAGAAAGCTTTTCTACGCCAATGTAGAGGGCTGCAGGTTATCTGGCTATTACGAGGCACTATATTAAATATTAAACATTATATTGAAATTAGGTTGAAATGTACTTTTATGCAAATGTGAAACAAGGGTTGGAAGTTACTTGGTTATTATAAAACGCTATACACATAGCTGAAAAAAATGTTGACAACACTGGTATAGATTGATTTGTTCGCGCGCTAAACTACACAGCTATAAGATTAACGATTGCTTCGAAAGAAAGTTGTAATTTTCTCGTGTATGCATATTAATAGAAGATTAAAGATTAAAACGCGAGCAAATAACAGCAGAAAAATTACACCTGCGTGATACAGCGTAGAGACGAGAAAATGTAAGATACATCGGTGCACGAAAAAACATTTAAAGCCGCTAATTACTATGATAGCTAATTTCGTGTAAACTTTGTTTTCCACGGGAACTCCGCTGCTTATCAAACAAAGTTCGATATTAATTGAACTTTTCATATTTACGTAACAAAACGAACGAATATTTCGTTTAACTGCTAAATAAAAAAACGAAGAAGACAGAAAGTCAAATAAGAATCTTCCGTAATATTTCCATTCGATGAAAATGATAAATAATATAGCGAACCGATAAAAATAATATAATGTAATTTATAAATCATAATTATTATAGAAATTACGTGGGTGCAAGAATTCGTTTTTTTTTTTAGGATGGATAGCTCAAAGAAAGGTCAGTTTGCTTTTTTATCGCTTGCAAAGTTGCAAATACGACGTGGTATTTTCTGGTTAATTTCGCGGTAAGATAAATATCCCCGCTGAGCTGATTGCGTAAATAGGAATCCAACGATTTGCCTGCATTAATCAGAAGGAAGCAAAGACGACGGAACATCGATACACGTTGCCGCCTGTGCTCGGCAAAGCATGAAATATTTCTGTAAGTGAGACGACGCGACGACTGGTCTTATCCTTAGACTGATTTCGAAAATCGCGTCATTTTTCTGTATCTACGCCGAGACGGCAAACTAAGTAAAATAGCAGAGAATCATTTATGTGGCGGATATAACTCGAATCAAGTTTTTCTCAGGCTTACAAGGAAATAGCACTCCATGTAGCGTTTCGTGCTTCGATCATGATGTGTCTAGAAATTTTTTATTGAAAGTTTCATGATCGTCGAAGATTAAGAAATAATTATTCGATTCAAATACCAGCAAGTGTGTAATTAATACTAAAATACGATATATTTGAGAATCAAACCTGCGATAAATATGCAATTCTATCGCGTAATTATAAGATAGTAATAATAAAAAAGTAATAAAGTAATAATAAAAGTAATAAAAAAGTAATATTACAATTATACAAATGTAAATATACGTGCACCTTACTTTTGACGCTTTGTCAAACTATTACAACATTGAAAACTATGCCGTTGTATGAAACTTGTATTGTCGCGAGTCGAAAATGTTTGTGAGATGTCAACAAAGACTTTTGACACCAATGACGCAGTTATCTACAGACTACATTATCAGCTAGGGCCATCTATAGACAAATTCCGGTTTCATACATACAGACCTGATATACACTTTCAGATTTGTGTTCGCGTTTATCCTACCAGTAAGGGGACACGATATTATTCAAAATTCCTTGCGGTGTCGCTCTCGAAATACAAAGGAAAAAATCCAGCTGGACAGAAACTTGTACACCGCCCTATATTATACAAATCCAGCAAGCGGTTGCATCTCTTACTCGCGCGCCAAGTCGCGAGCACGATATTTCCATGGTTCGTGGCCAGCTGCTTGAATAACTCTCCATCTGGTGCGGCAACAAAAGCTTGCCAAATAAGGAGAAGAAGGTGAGGCGACTGTGAAACAAAATCACGGCCGGTTCAAAAGCTTGAAATTCTCGAGCGAGTGGCCCGATACGAGTGGCGGCCGTAAGGACTTCCCGGTGTCCAATTAGAAGACGAAAATCCATTTAATGCGACCAAGGCTCGAAAAGCTCGGGCGCTGGATATTCCGTGGCGACGAACTTGTCCTCCTGACAAAGTGTCGGATTCCGGGATAAAGGCACAGTCACAGTCGCTTTCTCCGCTTTATATTTAGCAATCCGTGGACGTCTCGTCGGGGTCTGGTGTCCGTTGCTGGTCCCTCGGAGATACTCGAGACAACGGGCACGAGAAGAAGCCAGAAACGAGAAGAAGGAGGAGGAGAAGGAGAAAAGGGGTTGGAAGAAGTCGAAGGGAGAACGACGAGCACGTAGGGCGCGATTGAAGTGGACAATGGATGTTCTGTCGGAGCACAAAGGCTCTTCTGTCGAAACCGGCGCCATCCGAGACACTCGTCTGAGAAACAGGGACGAGCCGAGGTCCAAGAGTCCCTGGGATTCTCGGTAATAAGACACGGAGCTATCGCACGGCGGTGAAATATCGAAGAAAGCCGTTCTCGTACAAGCGTTAATTCTTAAGCAGCGAATCATTTCGACGATCCTTCGAACCGATACAGTGAATCTTCTTTGCCCTGGGCTTTTACGATGTAGGGTTTGGAGATTGCTTTTATATGGTTTCGGTTTACACACGTTTTAGACAGCGTTTGAGGAGGAGATCGAGCATGATGAGGAATGGGATTGGATCGTGACACGGCGTGATTCTAGTTTGGTTAATTTCCGAAGTAAATGTTTGCTTCGAAAGAATACGCGTATTGTGGAATGTTTAGCTGAATATTGCTGATTTAGAAGCGTGCGCGTTTTATGGCAGATTCGATTAATACTAACGCGAGTAACGTCAAAGAATAATACGTAGGTTGCATACGCGACGATAAAAAAATAGCGTGTAGTAAGAATAGTAGACTTATTTTATATTTCACAGATTGTTTTATACGAGATATTAGATTGTCGGAAAAGTGTCTTTCTTTTACAGACACGTCTTTCACAGCAATGCGTCTTTATACAAACGTGAAACCTAATCTGTCGAACGTTGTGATCTCTATCTCGATAGAAGAAAATGGATCATACGTAATTCGATAAAATAATGTAAAACGACAAACGTTGCGCATCCATTATTTCCTTATAAAACGAAAGAAACCTGTCGGACGACCTGACACTTGGTATGAATAATGTATAAGAAGGATTTGGAGCTGGTTGTCGAGGAGGAAGCTACCAAAATATTAGATAGGCATTAGGTCGTTTCTATTCGAAACCTAACACGAGCAAGAGCTGAAGAAAATACAATACTACATTCAATGATTTTGCTTTCCACCACCTGCCTTTCATTTCCCTCTTTTCTTCTACTTTGCATTCTTTCGTTTCCTTTCCTTTGCTTTGCTTTCCTTCCTATTCCTGGTCCTCTTTTATCTCCCTTTCTTTCGCTTTCAAATCTTTTCTTTCAATGTTTCCTTCCTCTTCTACTCATCGCGAAAACAAAACACTATGCTACACGAGAATTTAGATTTTTATAACGTAATTGCTGCAAGTGCCTGTACGATAATGGACAGAAACAGTTTTTACAAATGTACTTCAGCCAACTATAATTTGTAGTCGCAAAATGAATACATTTTTATAGGGGAAATGTGCGAATAACGTTATCTTCCTGCTCTGCTACGAAATACGAACGAAAAGTTTAGATCGCTAGAACTACGTACCACGAAATTATACAATTCATTACGTGTCATATAAAAATCCATTTCGCGCGTTCGTTCTAAAACACCAACCATTTGGCTTTCTATTCCTGTTTAGCACACTGTAGTGTGACTCCATGGCCTATAAAATTAGCATATATCCACTGTGCAGCCTGTTTGCCGGAATGTCCGGCACCAAAACCAAGATTAAGCACCGCTGGCTGATAGATTTACGCTGTATCCGTTTCGTTTTGGTCGAACGTGAATTCTAGGAATTACCATTGCTAGAAAACATTTTCCCAATAGAGAAAAATCCCATTTTTTTTTCACTACGAAGAACAGTTTTTATCCTCGCTTTCCATTGATTAATAATACAACATACACGCGTTTCCCACGAAATATTCTTCCTTTTCTTTTCATATATTTCTCTCTTGCAATTCTCCATTTCGACTATCGTCTCGCGAAAAATATTCTGCAAATTTCCAATCAACACGCGTCACATCTCCGTACACGTTCTTCAGAATACAACCGCGCGGATTTCAGGCTGTGCACTCTGTATACCGTGTACACACTCGGTGCGTTTCGTTTAACCTTGCTAGAATTCACTTAACTTCGGTAGAATTTGTTTGAGCATGGCAGAGTAAATATTTAACCATCTTCGTAGTAATTCGCAGGATTCCTCACGCGTGATAGAAGTCGCTAACCATCGCAGACGCCATTCCTTAAACGTCTAACCGCTTTCGTGGTGACTCGCATAGTTCTCCTGTTCTACACACCGATCGTTCTAATCGTACGTATCTTTGGTAATCATACGCTTCGCGTTTACTTACTTTTTATTTTGGCTATTTTAATCCTTTTTTCGCGTCGCTGTGGACGAGATGTGTCGTCGCGCGCAGTCGAGGAAATATACACGTTGAACGTTTGCGTTGTAAAAGCTAAAACTTTATTTAAATAGAACAAAATTTGTTGTCAATATGCAAGAAAACGTATTTAGTTTTGCTGTATTTATGTATCGTTTGATTTCTATTCTCGCATTGTGTCGTATCTTTCGAAACAGTCGCCTATATGCAAATAAAGCTGGTTTAGCCGAACAAGAAGCACAATAGTACGATGATTCTTCTTCCACGTTTGATTTTCCGATTGGAACATACCACACGGTCTTTGCTTCTTCCTGTATCATCTCGCAAAAAACATAAAATGTATCGTTGAAGTGGTTAACACTTCTAAGGAAACTCTACATCTGTACCGACTAATTAATAATAAGACAAAAGACAACCACATGGCAACCATAGACAAAAGACAGGAAACGATGGCTTCGGTGTTCAGTTACTAGGTAACACTGCCAGCGTGCGGGTCTGGACCAGCTCAAACTGTATTCATATTATACCAACGTTTCTTTGTTAAATATAGTTTACTATCTGACAATTTATCCACGCGCTTTTCTCTCTATCTATATAACCCATAACCACAACATATATAAAGAACTTGTTGATTCGTCCGGTAAAGCCATTGAAAGACTGAAATTCGTTCCGACTCGACCATCGTCCTACGCCACGAGTTTACGTTAAACGGAAGATGAGATTTCATCGCTAAAGATCTACAATTTTCTTTCGTCAGAAACGTAATATATTCTTTTAGAATTGATTGTAATTTTTCTCCAAATGAAATAAGAAAAAAAAAACATAATACCGTTTAGTTTACTATGCCCATGCGTAAATTTTTCTTTTTTTTTTTAATTTATTTATTTTACAATTACAAACAATTCTTTACAGAATTTTCAGTAATTCGGCTGTCGTGTTACAATGTCGTGGGTTTAAAGAGTTTTATGGACGTTTGATTCAATTGAATCTGGTGCTTAAATCTAGGGGGTAGTGTCTTTTTAGCCTGCGGATCTGGTCCGCCGTGTCAAGTAATCGAGTGACCAGAGGGTTTTGATGGTTGTTAACTCTTTTGCTGTGTCTAAATGCGTAAATAAATAAGTAAGATTATCGCTGAGAAAAATAGACGTACGTCAGCCACTTCGAAATAAGTGTGCCGAAACTGTGAACTGATTCGGCCAGATATATCTGCCACGCGTGCGCAACGGTAAAAAGGCTTGGCAAGATATATCTGTGCCTCTCGTCCGCAAAGGGTTAAAAATCGCGATTACGGCTATTCGCGCGAGGATTCGCGTTGCAACGAATAACTTTGGTAGAAACTACATTTGCAAACTACCAGAGACGATCTGCGCAACCCAAACAGTTTCATCGTATCGCGGGAAACGAGATCCTCTGCGCGACAACGTTAAACGCGTCCGGTCACTACGCTCCGCCGTAGTCTTAGCGACGGAAGCGTCGAATCCGCGTGAACAAGTTGGACGCCGTTGAACGCGGATGAAGAGAACAAGGGCAACGGAACACAGCGTATGTAAATGGCGGGCAGAAAGCGTTCGCCGCGCGCATAATGGATTTCCAATGTACCAGCAGGCGCGAAATATTTATCGGTGAGTGTACGGAGATAATGGAAGCGCAAGCTGGAATTTACTCGCTTCCCGACGAAAGGACTCGATTTCACGGCGTCGTTTCGAGCAATTAATCTTTCGAATCTCGCGAAATGCTATCGTAGCTGTTGTTTCACGGTCAGCCATAAAACGGAAGCCTCGCCTCGTCGCCAACCCTGTCAACGTGCCGAACGCTTCGTAGTGTTATCGATAAGCGCTGTGAAACGCGTGCATTGACGACGACGAGGATTATCGAACGCTTTGTGATTTTGATGGATACAATGGATGGAAATAGCGCGTTGTATTATTATTGTTATGATTATTATTACGGAATTAGGTTGCGGCAAGCGTTAAGAATTAGTTGCGAAAGATTGTTCAGTTATGCGTTTTTCTATAGGCTATAGTGAAAGTGAAATAGTTCGAGTGTTTCTGTGGTTTAATCCGCGAATTTTTTACAGTACAATAAAAACGCTGAGAATTTTGTTAACGAATATGCGAAATTTCCTATCCTTTCAGTTTTCTTTCATAATACTTACTGACGAAAGTAGTACGAGTAAAACTTTTTATTTATAAGTAAACAATATATTTTTAACATACCGTTACATACGTATCTTTAAGTGGTAGAAACAATTTTCTTATTTGAAATATTTGATAATTAAGTGACACTATGAACAGATGAGGATAATGTTGGTGAAAAATTGAATTGCTCGCTATTGTTAGATGAATGGCAGTAAAAATGAAGAATATGAATCGTGAATAATTAAAAATGGCAACGCAACGAGCATCTAGTTCTAATATACTTTCGCACTTATTATATTTATTCCGATAAAACGAATAATATTAATAACACGTCGATATACGAGATCGTACAACGATTAATTCTTCAAATTACCGATATCGCGAACTTTTTTTTTATAAATTTTACCTTGTATATTGCAAAGTGGATCGATAACGACGAGGAAATTTCAATGCTTGATTTTTCGAAAGATGAAAACGTAATATACCGAATAGTATTTTGAGTATTTTGAATAAAATTGTTCAAATCGACGATATTCGTATTTTTAAAAAAGCCATATTTTGAAAGCAGGAATGTCTTTATTCAAAACAGCATAGACATAGATTGCAGGCAAGTAGAAAGTATAAAAGAGTTCAACGTATACTTTTCTGAATATTCAGTAACGAGAAAAATACATAGAAGCACGTCCAGATGGGTTTTCAGTAGTATAGGTCTGTCATTTGTCAGACACAAGCGTCATCTTCTCCAAATATACAGATAACTAACAAGATGCTACTTGTCCGAGCTTCTAATACTATTTACGATGTACGTACGAATATATTTTCTTTTCGCTTATGCAAAAATATCAGTAAAAAAAAATCCAGTAAAAAGATAAATCATTATAACTTTCTACGTTTACACGTCCTTCGCTTTATACGTTTTTAATATCTGTGAATAAGAGAAAAATTTGATAATCCCAATGTTGATTAAATCGATTACGATTACGTTCTAACCATTTCTCCTCGAATTTGATTTTTTTTTTTTAGCGTACGATTCTAGGACTGCTGTTGACATTTCTACGTGGAAATTTCCACTGGCGTCGAGACATAGCCGAATTATTCGTCCTTATTTCGAACGATGTCGGTTAATGAACCGTCATTCGCATTTATGTACGGTCACAGTCACTGGAATAATGTCTGGTCAATGATGTGACAGTGGCCGGCACAAGCCGTGTAATGCAACGTCGAAGAGACAAGTCGCCTAATTATCCTAGTCAGCGGCGCAGCCTCATTCGGGAGTAATCATCCGTATCGACTAATTCGACAGGCAATCGCCCGTTATCGTGCATCTACCTCAACGTCTACGCTTCGTTAATTGCAGCCTATCATTCGATACTTAATGTTTAACTCGCCCCTAAGCGCGTTTACTCGGCCACGCTTTCACGTTGCAAAATTGCTGTAACGTACAGCAATAACATTTTCTAAGCTTTGGCGGATGCTTTTGCGAACAGCTCCTTGCGAACAGGGAGCTCCGATTATTTTTACTTATAAGTGACGCGATGGATAATATATACTTTGCTTTCTTAGATAATTTCATAGGTAGTATTTTATCTTTGCGAACAAACTTTTTTTTGTACAAGCGAAATTAGCAAGAAACTCGAAATAAAAGGAAAATGAAAAATAACGCAATTGCTTTGGGAGCTTCATTTCCACAAAAGAATGGAGCTTGGAAACTTGTTAAATTACTCGTGTATTTGATTAATTCTAAATTCGATAGCAGTGGAAGATCGATAGACACTTCTGTTAGACGCTTCTCCTCTTGTGACACGGTACCTAGCTCATCGCTTGTTTTTGTAACCTATGGTTTGCCATGCGCTGCACACCGCCTTACTGGCAGAGCGATCTCCTTTCGATGTCGTTTATAATATCCTCTTGTAGTCCCATTTGCTGTCGAGTATCTTCATTTCTTACTCTGTCGGCTGGTGAAATCCTCACTGATCTTCTCAGCGCGACCATTTCGGTTGTTTCCAACATCCTCCTATTTCTCTCTGTAATCCAGGTTTCTAACCTATACAGTGAACTGCTTCTGATGATTGTGCTGTATATGTTGTATTTTGGACGTTTCGTTATCCGTTTAATCCAGCGGATGCCATTCAGACAACCGATCGCTTTGCTTGTCTGTATTATTCTTGTCCATACTTTCTTTCAGATAAAATCATCAAATGGTCGATTAATTGTGTTATAACTTTGCAGGACACGAGATATCGAAGGAAATTTCTAGGAAATACAAGTGAACGAGAAGTATTGCGAATCCTTTGGCGTTTAGAAATTCTCCAAGTTACTCGGTGGGTTAGAAATTCAATTAGCAATTCTCTTAGATTATTTTCCTCGCGATTCTAACGAATTTCGCTGTTTTTCCGTTTCCATCCTGCGTAACCGCTTCTCCCGCTGTAATTAAGTATCAGCTTTTTGTGGACGCGATTAAGAGTAGCGTGACTAACATTGAAAAGCAGCAGGAGTTACGGTTATGATCGTTTTCGGTATAACGTGTATATAACTTTCGAGCTTTGAGCCAAGCTAATTCCAGCAGAGCGATGAACTCTCGCAATTAAGAACGGGTCCGTGATCATCCTGTACTTTCGAAGCGCGGCAAGTCAAATATTTTACCACTTTTTTTTTGCGTCGTTTTAGCGTTTTACCGCGTTTCGCGGAAAATTCGACAATTACGATAATTCCTGTCTGTTTGCAAGTTACACGAACGGTGAAATCAATTAAACAGAAAGGAGATAACGAAACACTAGAAATGCTTAAATAACAAAGACAAAACAAGTTAATGGGATAAATACGCCGATATAGTATAACAGAGCGAGGGAATACAGCCGAAGTAAATTGCTTGTAATTTAAACGTTCGCCGAGGTAGACGTTGTAATGTCGATCGATAATTTCGCAACTTGATAACCGAATATACCTACTTCTGGATTATATTGGCGAAATAACGACGATGCTGGAGAGAGAATCGTACAAAGGAAAGGAAAGGGAAACAATTTCCAGCGAATTACATATAATTACGTATAAATTGTCACTTTATACTCGTTAAATTCTATAATTTAATATATCATTAAAACGAAACGAAATTATATTAAAAAAATTAAATTCCAAGTAAATTCTACGATTTATTAGATTAATAACGCTCTTGTTAAAGTATTTGAAATATTACGAAATATCATGACGTTATTAATTTCAAAGCACGAGCAACTATTTACACCATTTACTATTAAGCGATAAGAATAGAGCTCGTGTCCGAGATAGTTAAAATCGCGCTTTTTACTGTTAATCGCGATTAATATCGCGATTCTGTTCGTATTCGATGATCTTTGACTGCGTGTAAACTCCCTTTCGCCTTTTGCGCAGTCGCTTTTGCTACAATTTCACGAGATACGTGACAGAACCGACCGAATTGCCGTAACTTGGTCGTCTCAAAGAAATCAAAAGATCGTCTCGGACGGTTCAAGGGTCTGGCGGTTCAGAGATCAACGAATGCCTATTCACTATCTCGCGACGTAGGAACGAACGAATATTCCGTTTCTTTGCGTTGCCATCTTTCTTTTCTTCTTCTCGGCGTTCGCTGTCTGTGAGCGGCACGGGAAGAAATTGTTGCGGCAGCGAGAGAAATGAAAAATAGTCGGCTATAACCGTACGTCTTACGTGGAAGCCTGTTGTCTCGTAAGCCGAGATGCAGAAGCTTGCAAAGCTCCCACGACGCGGTCTCATCCGTGACATTAATAATTGCGGCTTGTGTACCCATGAAAATTACTCTCTTTATCTGTCCTCCTTGTCCTCCGCCATCTTGGCCAAACCCCCTCGACTTTCCTCTGCCTTTTCTCCCACTTTTCTTTTCTCTCCCTCTTCCCCTCCTTTTCTCCTTCCTTTAGCCTTCCTCCTTTTTCCTCTTCCGGCCGCAACGTTTCTTTTCGCCAGCTCCTTTTCACCGAGGTGGTTATATTTACGAAGCTTTAATCCTCGGCCAAGTAGAAAAGCCCGACTTTAGACGGACGCTCGCGCGCGCGCCAAAAGTGTCACTCCTTAGAAATTTCCTAAACGTTGCCCCTATCGTCCGGCTCTTTTTATCGGCCCGCATTCCGTACAATGGAAATTCTAATGGACGTTCTCGGTGCAACTGGATGGACTTGCGGTGTTAGTACGGCTTGGAGAATGGTTCTCACCTTTTCCGACGAGAAGGTTTAGGTCCCGTCTTGAAGAAAATATCGAATTGATTGATTTGTCAACGATCGTTATTTTCAGTTTTCTGTAAATATACGAAAAGCCTTTGAATAGAAAAAGACGCGAATACTGATATACATGTGAAAAAGCAAATTAGCTACTGGCTGGATTCGGTGATTAGTGTGATTGCGAGAAATTGGGAAAAATATTTAACGTAGATTTAGCAAGGAAGTTTTTATGTCGGTTGAGCGTAGGTGCGTAAATTAAATTACCGCTTTTAGATGCATTCATTTCTGAAAATTGTTTGCGATTCGAATATTTCGCATCGAACGACGCTTTCAGCATTTGCCATTTAATGATAGTTTAGGTGATCTTACGAAACTTGGTCGAGCAACGGAGATTCTTTTGATCGTTGGGACTACACTGTGTGATCCATAAACGGAACTTGTATTTTATTTTTGAACAACAACCGAGTTGATTTATATACATGGAAGTTCTATATCGTATAAGTAAATTGTATATGGAGAACATTCTGATTTGCTTTTGTGGTTACTTATGTCCTGAGAACGTTTCATCAAGTTAGCTGGAAGAAAGAAAGGCTGTTACATAAACGTAGAGTTCAATTTTTAAGCTTTGGAAAGCCCGAGAGATTAAGCTTCATTTCAAAACAAATTTTAAGGATTAAAGTTGAAAGCCAATAAGCTTCTTAAAAAGTAAAGGCTCAAGCAGGAAGTAACTCTAACTCTTTGTCGGAATAAGTTTCGATACAAAAGGAGAAAAATCGTCTGGCAATTTCCCTATGATATGAAGCATCAAAGCAAAAGAAAACGATGACATCGTTGATCCCGTGAATATTTAAACACAGGAAATTTAATGCACATAATACGCGAAACTCTATAAAATGTGCAAAATAAAGTATTCGTCGTAATATCCAATATCGTGAAAATAAATCTCTATTCATCTAACGAGATTGAGTAAACATTCTCGGTACAATTGTCGGTCATTTCGAAAATAATCTCGCAGACGCGTAAGCAAAGTGCAGTTTGTTATTATAATCAGACTGGTCTTTGCCTGATAAGTCAACGAACGCCAACTCAATTTTTCTTCTTCGCCCAACCATCTGCGTTCTCCTTGTCCCGCTGCCACTTCTCGTTTCAATGCAGACTCTAGCATGCACTTTTGTCTGTTAGCCATGTCGAGGACCGTATGTTTATGGAGCCGCGAATTCGTCGTCGAGCACGAATTCGTTTTACATTCCGTACTGCTTGTCGTCTACGACGCAGACAAGTTTGCGACAATATTCATGACTCTTCAACGGAGTGCACACGGTGAACTTATTTCCATAGACGTTCATTTTGAAAATCGTAGAACGTACGAGGAATTCTGAAGAATTTGCTCCGCTATAACAATATTATCTCCGACATTGTTCCTGTAATTTCGTGGCATTTAATTTCAACGTATTTTAACAATTTCGCAGGTGATCGTTCTATCAACGAATTCGTATTCCACTATTTAAACGTCTTTGTTTCTCTGTTAATATAAATACGAAATGCTTTACCGTATGTAAATAGGAAAAATCGCTGGCATATAATTATTTTGTTATTTAAATCAATTTTAAGAAATATGCTTCGCGTGAGCCAACAACGATCGATAAAAGCAACGCTGTGGTATTGCGCCACACGAGTGCTGGAACTCATCGACGAACACTTTCAATCTTTTGAAACTTCTGAAGCTGGCAAAAGGACTTATTTATCTGACCATCAAGATACAGCGAACTGTTCTCTGCAGATGGCAGGCCGTAAACTTCACCGCAATATCGAGACATCGAAACGGTAGATGAATGGTCAGATCGTTTAAAGAAGTGTCCGCGAATGAAAGATCGAACGATTTTCCTATTATAATACCTATATCTTATCGACGAAAGATATCAAACGATTCATCTGCGTTTTCGTACGGCGTACAAAATTATCTTCGTATGAGACATCATTTATGACATTAGTGTGAATGTCGTGCGTACTCGGTTCGATCGCGTATCTCTTTAACCCACTAAAGTTGTTCAAACGTAATTGAAAGCAGCAAACGAGACTTCAAATAATTAGAAACGGCTCGCTGTAATGTTTTCTATGAAATCCATTCGACGCATCTTATAACTCTAAATATCTAAAATATCATCAAACGTCACAATTTTTCTTAGGTCCGCGGGATCCTAACTTTTAAAGTTCCACGAGTCGAGAAATTAAATTGCAACTCTGTCAAAATTTTAAAACTCTCATTCGTGTTACTCGTTTCAATAGGTTCTACGATCCAACGATTCCGCGATCGAATTCCAAGATGCAGAAAAATGAACTTCCTGCTTAATCTGAATCCTAAACATTTACGAGTCGCGTAGTAGATATTCTACTGCGAAATGTAATATGAAAGGATATTAAAGGGCGATCTTATTTTATCAGACGTTTTAGTTGAAATTCCATATTGTTTCAGTAGCACTTTTCGTTTTACAACGTGTACGTAGGATAACTGACACGCGTTGAACTCGCAGTCGCGTACATCGGTTGTGATATAACGGATGGAATTACTCTGGATCCTGCTTTCAACCGCGCATTCAACCGAATGAGTCTAGAATTCATCTTCCTATCCAACTTCCGTCTGATAAACAGACGCGAAACTCCTCGAGTCGTGATAATATTTGAACAAAAGTGAACCACGACTGGGCTTAAGCCATGATACGCGCTCCAACAAATACGAATTAAAGAGTTAAGGTTGAAACAGCTCGACTATCGCGATAAGACATGTCACGCTTAATCCACCTAGATTTTATTACAGTTTCAGATGCCCCTTTGTGTCTTAATTTAGAGCCCTTTTATGGGACAATAAAGAGGTAAAAGTCACGTTTCTCAACAAATTCTGCTACAAAGCCTGAAGTGTAAGAAATTTATTTGAAAAGGTAGGATTCGCTTAAAAATTGGGATCAACGTTTAAGTTCTTAGATCATGAGATATGTGTATTTGTCAATGTTAAACGAGATCCTATCAAACTGTTGTCTTACATTTGCAATGAAATATTTGTATGAAATTTTACAATTTAATATTTCTTCATTCTTATATATATATATATATATAATTTTATATATATAATAATTTCCGATTTCAAAGATTAAAGATCCCAAAAATTATAATTACAATTTGCATAATCTTGTTAATGACTGTAATTCGTATTCTCTCATCCTTAATCTCAGAGAAGCAATTTCAAATTCTAGAACTGGAGCGACATTAAGTTAATTAAATACCTCTCCGTACGACGTAAACGACGAAAGAACTTTGAATTATTTATACTTATTCAGAAAATTCATCGTAACTTCGACAGCGAATAGCATTTATCAACTTATGTAATATTTAATCTCCATACCTGTATAATCTAAAGAGAGCAACACGAAATTATTTACGCTCGATTAATAAGTAATATTTAAACAAAGAGCTCGTGATCCGCATAGTTTGAATACGATAACGCGATAATATGAAAATGCGCATAGATCGTGGTGGAATTACGGCGTGTAGAATCACAGGAAATTCTATTAGCGTGTCGAGGCTGCTTGAGAAATTGTAGAACCTGTTTGTACAAGCAAGCGTTGCGCGCTTTGTATGTCGGCTTGCAATTACCAAGTGTTGCGAAACTTTCGTTCAGTTTGCACAACGGAAATCGACGTTCTGTTTATTAATAATACAAGACGAGTTACAATACCGGTCGCTTTGCGATCCACGAACAGATGAATCGTGTCGACCCACGCGCGAAATAGTTCCAATGTGCGCGTACAGAGTTACGAACTATCGCGTAACTTTGCTACTTCCCAGCTGCGAAATCTTTATTTATTTCGCTGTATAAAGAGTCTCCGGTATATACTAACTGTATAAAAATAGTATTTCGGAGATATTTTATATATTTATATTCTCTTTTACTACGTCATTCAGGAAAATTGAGAATTTCTACATTTAAGAAATCGAGAGATCTTGCAACGATATCGAATTACCGAAGAACCTCTACAGGCCTTTCAGTGGCTTTTAGTAATAATAGAAGAATTTAATTACGATATTAGTAACTGCGCTGGAATCTTCGTATTTTTATTCAAAGTTAAGTATACATTTGTTAATTATTAATATTTATATTCATCGAGCCTCTTCCTTTCCCAACTTAACTCAGTTCCTTGTGAAATTGGTCCAATAGGATAAGGACAAACAGACGTAAACTTACAAATTCTTTTACCAAAAATGAAAAATGGAATTTCTATTTCCACATTCGGACACAAGATTGCCTTCGTCGTTGACAAACGATAAAATATTATTAAACTATTTAAACCTAATTTTAAAGCTATATTAATTATACCTGACCGCAACATTGTTCGATGAATAGATAAGAACTGATAAAAAATGTAAATATCCTATTACTATGCAAATGCATAAATGCATTTCTGCTTTACGGTGGTCCACAGAACAGCGGCATCCGTAAGTCAAATATGAAAAGAACGAAACGATTGTCGACTGTTCGATCCTACTGATCCGGGCTGCGCTTTACTGTATAAAGCAGCAGAAGTTATTTTATGCAAGACTTCATTTTCAGTTAACTCGGAATTTCGATTTCCCCGTGCAAATCAATTCGAGTTTACGTCAGGGCAAGATTTAAATGCGAATTGTAGATTCCTAAGACCTCTTTGAACGCTGGCTTATATGGATTAGAAAGATCCAATGAAAGTCTTTCTCGTGGCACGTGATAAAGTTCTCATCGATCGTGGCTCTTCAGATTATAAAGAGAATTCTTTCAGAGAGGCCGAGGATTTGTCAGAAAGTACGGGGGGGAGGGGAAGTTTATAAAAATCGATGCAGCTACGTTATTGAATTATTAATCGTTCGATGACCGAGCTTCCTTCGCCGTAAATATCCTTTTACGATATTAAAATCGAGTTTGTTAGATAAAATAAATAAACTGTCCGCTTGAATCGATAATTCGCTACTCTTCATCTTTCTTCTTTGTCTTTTACTGGCAAATACTTCCGGCCTTATTTAATTAATTTTTCCCAATTTTCCTACTAAATTGCAAAATAACGTTAAAATGAGAAAAGACAGACCGGTCGTGGATTTCGCCGATGGTCTTCGTACGGTACGTAACTAGAGTAAGAGAAATCATTTGAATTTTTGCGCGTTGATAATATTTAATCGACTAAAAATTTTTAAAGAAATGGAGGAAGTAGTAGAATATACATATATGTATATCACGAAAAAGAGTATGTAACGTATATGGTGCAATTTACGCGTTAACGTCGATGAAAAATTTGCAAATTCATCGCGGTTCATGAAAATCCATTTCCTCGTTCTCTGTTCGACGTTAAATGGCCCGCTGGGGATAACATATATGCTTCAATTACGGATTGCAGATCGCGAACCAGATTGCTGCCTCGAAATCAGTAACTATTCTCTTCGTAATAATATGATGTTTCTACGTGAACCGCAAGTAGTATGCGCACGCGTAATAAATATCTAATACGTTTATTATTGGCCTGCGAATGTTGACGCATATATGAGAAATTTAGAATCGTAAAAATGCAGCTACATGCGAAAATATGTGAAACATCGAAGCTAAGACATTCGTTATGATATTTAGTAGATGAAATAAATCTCTGTTTACTAACGTGTATAGAAATACGTACAAATTTACGTAAATGCAATAATATTATATACGATCGCAAATAACAATACACTGTATATAATTATTTATTTAACGTACAAATGCATCGTGACACTTACGTTATTCGTATACTTATTTATTCGCGTTTTCGATAAAAGCCACTCCTACGGGCACGAAATAACACGGTTACTAGGCTACTTTTAGTCGCATAATTACCACGTAACTCCTATCTATCTTATAAATATAGAAAAACCAAATTTCTCTAACCCATAACAATCACAGATCCGACCGAAGCTGGTATTACAAAACTGGACGTAAATCTTCCAATTTTCCTTACTACTCGTTCACCCCACAAATTTTCTCAATTCTACGTCCCCCATCGAAACATCTAACGTCACAAGCACGCGTCTGCTATCCGCGAAACAATTATTCCTTATCTGGTTCTCGGCGAAAACCGCCACCATAGCCAGGAAATAACGCGGCCACTAGGATAGCGTCCAGTTCCATTACAAGCACGACGAAAGGTTGGAAGGGTGCATGGCGGTGGCAGATAGGATTGTGCAGAAAACGGTCGCGAGCGTAAACATAACTGTAAACACATTGGAATTCCGTGCAGCGTGACGATGGCTTACTGCCAGCTGGGAAAGTTTCGGTGGAATCGTTGCACCATTGGGGCTGCATGTCCGTGGAAGAGGCGTTCCAGAGTCGGCAGCGCAGGGGTGAGAGCTCGTTCGGCACGTTGTGTATGTGTACAAACGGATTGATACGGCTTTCCTAACAAAATGCCACACGACTCAGGATTCCTGACCCGACTACGCCGCAACGCAACTGAATGGAGTCCACGGGACGCCTCTAGTCGCCGTAATAATCGGGGCTTCCGCCAGGAATTTAAAATAGACTCTGTACACCGAAGCTCGGCTCGACACGGCTGGTTTCCACGTCCGATAGATGTCCGATAGCACTGGCCGCTCACCGTGAAATCCTCGTTGAAACATCCTCCGCACAGTTTGCGTACGCTCGTTCGAATCGAACGGTGATTAGTTTCGCGAAGAATGAATTTTTGTCTGTTTTTTCTTCTCGTTGCCCCTCTTCTTTTTTTTTTTTTAGGCAGATTTGTCTGCATTGCATTCAATTCGATTTCCAATTCGTTGGCTTTTTCCGAGCTTTTCTCTTCACTGCAGAATCTTGATAGCAAGCGCGTGCAGTTGTGTTTTAAGAGACATAACGATTCAGGAAATACGTAGATCTCGTGTATACAAACGATTACTATACGTTAAGCGATAAATAATATAACATACGTATACGTGTATACCTCCTAGCAGCTTCGAATACGAGATGTCTTAAACGCAAAGTTTCGCCAAAACATCGTAAAGCACAAAGTTTGGAATTCATCCGACAGTCAACAAGGGTAAAAGATAATTAAGAATTCGCGACTTCTTTCACTTTGCCGATGGTTCCAGAGCGATGGTTCGTCGTCAAAGGCGATCAGGCAGATTTTCCCGAGGCACGAATTTCGACCTCTCGAACGTGGGGTTCCAGCGAGATCGCCACTTTTGTGCCCCGTGGCCTCGACTCGCTGGCAATTTAAGAAGCTTATACAGAGGAACTGCACTCTCGACGGAATGCAAATCTTCGCGAATGTCGAGAAAATTGCGCCCACTTTAAACCGTCGCCAGAAATAGTTTCCACTTTGGTGGAGATCGCTGCTGCCCGAGCGAAACTGAATCTCCGTCGCGTTGCGCTAAATTAAACCCCCACCAAACCGTGCTTCTCTTTTTTCTTCGGATCGCCCTGTTAAATATTTTCCAGCTACCCTCGATGACGCTTGATCGATGGGACAATATATAGGGTATGTCGCCGAAATACGGTCACTTAATTCATTGGCATATTAATTTTTTTCGTAGTAAATATTATTTACGTTACGTGTACAATATTTTTCGCCTGAAAATGACTATTCCTCATTTTTAACACTAAACCTACCACGGCGGTCAAATTGATAGCTTTCAAATTTCTACACAAATTGTACCGTATTTAAACGTTGTCATATCGCTTCCTAATCTATGACTTTTCACAAAACATGCATACAATATATTCTTCTATTTATTTCTAGTTTGCTTCCTTTTTCTAAGAAAAATTTGTAGTCTGTTCTGTCTATCGTGAGCGGTCAACAAGTATACAAGAAGTGTCGATAGGTTTAGCGTTAACGCTGCTTAGGAAAATAAATATAATCTTTTATGGTTGATATTTTTCGTCAATATGTTTTCTGTGGAAAATGTTGAACGATGAGTACCGACAGATTCAGAAATTTGATATATTTTTAATAATAATACAGAGTTTTTATTTTTTCGTTTTATATGAGAGAGAACATAGTCAGACGAGCAGTTTATTTAGTACTTTCATTATTGTAATATTATCTAACGACATATTGATTTAATTTAATTATTTATTGAATTTATTTATTTAATTATTGGTGTATTTAATTCCAGTGCTTTAATTAATTTTGAGCAAAGGTGGCAAGCTCGAAATCGGTTACCCCCCGTGGCAGTTAATGCGTGAGCCAATGAATATCAAATTTATCCTCCTACACATATGAAATCTATACGAATTACGACAATTTATCGCGAGAAATGATTAGAACGTATATTAATAAAACTATGCCACGTATCGTTTAACGATTCAGTTGACATTTACGATTTTCTACGAAATGATTGATAAATCCACGTATAAAATTGTAAGAATATACTGACAACTCTTCGAACATTTTCAGTAGTATCCTTATTAATTTAAATATCAATGAATGTCGATTAGTTTGACGAATGAGATAAGTTTCCAATATGTATATTAATACCTATATTTCCTATTGAAATCTAAATAAATTAGTGTACCAGTTTCAACGACCCATTAAATTTCAATTAACTTCCTTTTAACTTGTGAGTCGTCGATTTAGATTGCCTTTTATAGAAATAGTTGAATTCAAACTGTCACAATATAACGTAATAACGACAAAAACAGGTCACCGTGCTTCAAAAAGTTTTATCGGAATATTTCATGAGGTCTGGAAGCTTGGAAAATTGATCGATATTTAAAAATTCAATGTGTCATCTTCTATCAAAGAACAAATAATTATTCAAGTTCTTATATTTATAGTAGAATTAAATTGAATAGTGAGACGAAAATAATGGTAAGAATTATTTCTTTTACTTAAAACGTAATAATAAATTACGTTAGCAATTCAATATGATATAAAAGTTATAATAATTTCATATCGTTTTATTCGTAATCAAATTGCGAGTATCCCACATGAAAGGATAACTTGTTTAATAAATTACTTTCGGCTATTATAATAACCCTGCATGTAATGTGATACCCTTTTAATTAATTTAAATTATCCACTGCATCAGATTCACTATTCGAGAGACGTTTCGCTGATAGCTAATTATTTCGACATCACTGAAAGCATTACAGCAAAACAATTACGAAGATCGATTACGCTTTGTTCTCGTTATCAGGTTATTCCGTACGAAATTTCATTTTTCCATTGTTTCGAATTAACACGCCAACAGCATGTTTGATATTCTATTGTTAAAGGCGAATTGCAAAAAAAAAAAAGAAGAAAGAAATAATGGACACTATGAAAATTCATTACGAAAATCAAAAACACAAAGAGAATTTTTACAAAAAAGAAAAATGTAATTTATCATACTATTATAAATACTTAAATTTCTTCGAATCGAATAAAATAATGGAATCTAGCTCTTTACGAGGAAAATATTATGTCAGTTCGATGACAATTCAACGATGCAAATTAACCGAAACAAAATTCCAAGTGAAACGATACATTTTCTTTTTTTACGACTTGAATTAAATAGATGGGAATTCTTACAAATTTACTGTTTCCAATAATAGAAAAAGAATGGCAAAACAGCTTAAATTAACTAGAATGGAGCTGAGTTGAACGCTGAAATAAAGGCGGCGAGAGAATTTATTGGCCGAGCGTAAACTCAAATTTAAGGCGACACGTGACCAGAAATAATCGAACATTCAACCAGGCTAGATCATGAGCGAACGCATCGGTGAATTCCGATTGCGTAAATAATCGCATAGCCGATGGTATGGGATCAAACACCGACTCACTTCGGCAGCAATTCAGCGAACCGTCTGATCAGTGGCCGAACTGACAGATTCTACTGGAGTTAAGCGTGTCGTGAGTAATGGAAATAGCCGTCCTACGATATTAACTCTCCAACATATTGTGCACACCGTGATTCGTGACGGAATATCGTTTGAACGTGATTGATGTTAAGTTTCTGTGATAAATTCTTTGTTTGATTTCGAAGAATATGGATACGAGAACTACTGCGCGCATAATATCGAATTTCACGGAAAGTTGATAGTGTCTTTATGACGAATTTTTATCAAACAAAGAAATAGATAAGAGATAAACCAATAGTGTAACCAGCGTCCGAAGACGAGCGAAAGTCAACTGCCGTATTCATTATCTTCTCTGGCAAATTATATTTAAACTTGTAACCATCGAACAACTTACAATCAACCGAACTCGTTGAATAAAAATTTACGCAAATTCATATTTTTGGAAATATAATTGAAGTAATGTAGCTGTCGCTAAAAAATTGTTTTATCTACTAAACGTTGCAGGAAGCATTACACTCTCAATACTTTCTACATTTTCTCATACTATATATGCAGTTTGCGTAATTTTCTTTCACTTCCTAAGTTTCTACAAACACATGGAAATCCACAATCCGATAATAATAAGCGTCGAAAATTTCGTTTCGCCAGCGATCTTTTCGAAATTCCTTCGCAGGGAAACCTGATGTCAGGCGCCTCGGACAATTCGACGATTACAGTCGAGTCTCGATCTGAAAGGCGCCGACGTTGGAATCTCGCCGAGAATTAATATCATGAGACGCCAGCGAATCAGTGTACGCACGTGAATCGATACAGCCCGGCGACAAAGGGGTACGCGCTGCTTGATGAGGGTGCGTGTAAATAATTGAATGCTTAAATAAACGTAGGCGCACGCCTACGGGGAAATCTTCGTGCACGTTGGGAGAAGAGATTGAGAATTGTAGAAGGGTAACGCGAGGCAAGAGTGGTGAACGCGTTGCGTACGAGCGAAAGAGTAGACAATGAAGGGGAGGCTGGTGGGGGTGGAAATGAAGGAAAAAGCGTGGAGATGTTGTTGAAAAAGGGAGAGGTGCTCGTGACATGATAAAGTGAGGCGAAAAGGAGACGCGATGGTGAGTGTTGGGAAAGTGGGGATACGAAGGCGCGAAAATAGGAATGGAAAATTGAAAGGTCGAAAAGAGAGGGAGAGAGAGAAGAACGCGAAGATCTATGTAAGTATATATGTCTTTAGGGAGCAGGAGGGATAGGGGAATACATAGGAGATAACGATTATTATCACGATATATAGGGTGTTTCAAAAAATTCCAGGAATAAGAAAAACACGATAGAAGTGATATGTACACAGACGAAAGAAAGTTAGATTAATAGCGACGAGTAAATACTTGCAGAGAAACGAATTAGTAGTAAATGTATATACTCGGGGCAAGAAAGAGAGATTAAAAGAGAACGGAGAAAAAGGAAACGATGCGAGAGCAAAAAGAGGGAGTGTAATACATCATAGTGGAAAGAGACAAGACTATAAGCGTTGTAAGTGGATATGCGAGACAAGATTCCTTCGTTTGCTCAAGATGAGAGGTTCCGTTAGACTGCTATCAGACGGATGATAAATAACTTGGAACAACTTTATACGAACGTATCGACGCTCGAACACGGAGCCGGGAACCGTCGCGGTATTAACGAGAATCGATGCTGAATCCACGTTGTTCTACCGTGTAATATGTGATGCGTTCGAAATAGTATAGCTTGCAGCTGGAACCAGCTGTCCCAGCTTTGCATAGAACATACGAGTCCTCGTACCATAAGTAATTTGCTCACGTTGAGAGAAAGTGCTATGGTATTGGTCGTATTCGTCGAACCATGATATTCTAACAGGATTCAAAATAATATTTAACGATTCGACAACGAGCTTATTTTTTAATACACGCCGCAAGTCCGTGACAAACGTTATTATTCACTCTTCCAGGATACCCAGTAAATAGAGGAAGATACACATAGAAACGCACTAGTATAATATCTACCTCGTAGAGAGTCTCTGCTCTAACGAACTCGTTATATGGAAAATCTATGCGGCGGCCGGGTTACGCAAATGGCGGCAAACTATCCAATTACTTGGAATCACCGAAATCACCTAATCCCGCGCGCACCAGCCCCGATACCAGCCACCGCAGAGAACAGTTACACGGGCGGGCAATCACGAATAAGGTGCTCCAGTGGATCGGTATCTGGGCCAAGGACGGTCCATTGCACTCGACACAGTTGCATACCGCGCGCATAGGGTGCAATTAATGGTGCAATTTAGCTAGCCTCTAGTGCACCCCTCGAGTGAGCGCGTGACTGAAACGATACGGTGAACGTTACCCTGTTGAACGGAGGATCGAAAGTAGGGTTGAAACCTGTGAGCGAGTGACAGGGACAGAGAAACGAAAGAAAGAGAGAGAAAGAGAGAGGGAGAACAACGTGGTTGGGGAGCGAAAGTGGGGAGCGAAAGTGGGGAGCGAAATAGGGGTAGGAAGAGGGAAAAAAATAATTTCGCCGTGGATGAAACGAGGACGACAGGGTTAGGGAACCTCGTGACCGGAACGATGCCTTCTCGAGAGTCAACCACCCCTCAGGGCGCCCCTCGTGCCCTGTTTCTTCTTCTGCTTCGTCCGCGGAACTCGATTCTTCCACTCCTGACCCTGCACCGACCTCTTTCTGCCCCGTTTCAGGCACGTTTATCTTTTCAGACCGTCTTCGCGGCTCGCACACTGCGTTTTCATCGTTGCCTCTATTTCCCAGGAGCGGCGTATTTGCGTTGAGTCGCTGACAATCTTCAGAGCTGCGGACGTTGAGTCAAGAAAGAAAACGGGGACCTAAATAATTAGATTGACACGCGCGGACACGTCTAGGGAGCTTCTTTGAGCATCTTGTGTTAGAAGATGCGATCTCATAAGGTGATTTTTGCTCGTTTGAATTTTCTCACGCGTTTTCTCGTGACACGAAGTTTGTTTGTTTGGTGCTCTGGATGAGACGTCTGTCTCGCGACTTTTCTTACTCGAAATTTTTCTTCAAAATATCTTCGCCGTTTTCGTTAGTGAATTTCTCCGAATAGCCTTCACAGGCTTCTAGAGTAATTAATTTTTTGCAGATGCTTATGTTCCTCGGGTAGGTTTTACAAAGACCAGAAAAAATAACGACGAGATTACGATGAACGTCTCAGCCAGAATGCAAAATTTCTAGGACATGCGAGGTTCGACATTTTTCGTGAACCTTGCTCGTTATTTGATAAAAAGCTCACGATAAAAACGCTACGAACCTTCCGAACCCAATCTATACATTTGCAGATTGCTTGACCGATACAATAGCATCGCAATGAAGTTACAAGATATTTCATACAATAAAGCAAACGATATGTACGGAAAAATTTACCATGGTAAATGTTTAAATACCTTGTTGACCTACCGTACAATGGCTCGTTCTACTGTAAACAATCAATTAAAAAATACCACTTGTTCCCTTTTAAGGGAAACACGGTGCCAGATAACCGAAGCTTTTTCTTGCAAATCGTCAGCTCTGCTTCACGCCAGATAAAGGGATGAATTTGGCCAGCACACAGTGAGCTAAACGGTGCAGTGCTTCGCTCTTTAACACCTTTTCCCGTGGCAGAATTTCCGTGGCCGTGCACCCTCAGGTCGTCTTCGGTGTTACGAACACGCTGCTGCATTATTCAACGCGCCAGAGCGACGAATGAAATTTCTCCACTCGCATCTGATGCAGTCGGTCTCTCTCTCTCTCTCTCTCTCTCGAAACTTTCTGCTTTTCGCTATCGGAATCCGAGGGAGTTCAATAGCATTAGCGGATATCATAGTTATTATGGTAGAAACTCGGAAGTTTGGAATTATCATTTCAACGTTAGCTGATATCGTTTCGACTTTAATCATCCTATCAGTTTCTGAACACTGATTTTCTTCATTTATTATTTTTCCCCCTATTTCTTCGTATCCGTATTTAGTTTTATCGTTCTTACGTTTCTTCGTTCTTTTTATTATTTTCTTTATTTCCTATCGGGACCAACTCTATAGCGATCAATTCTAGATCTTGGAAGTTATTTTTTTTAAACTGTTTGCATTTAAGCGATTAAATAACGTTAGCTTCCTGTTAGTTGCAGATTCTTAATTTCCTGTATAGTTTGATGTATATTTACATGATGTACATCTTTTTAATTATTTTAAACGGATAGTATTGTACTTTGTAGTTTATACAATCTTTCTTTTCCGACGAATCAATTCAGCTTCGTTTATTACGCATTTGCGTATTTGCATCTAAATTGTCCCATCGCGATAGTTGATCTGATTCATTTATATATACTTCACTTTACATGTTTTTAGATCTAGATCCTTTCTATTACACACGCCTATCGATTCATTTATAGGTAACGTCGAGTCATATTTGCTGATGAAATTCAATTCGATTTTAATCTGTAAAATTACGACTGACAAAGGCGAGTTACGTTCGTTTCAATGTTTTTCATTTATCCTTCGGCCCGAGCTGTTAAGCTGCGACGCATACAGCCGTTAAAAAGAATTGTAAAACAGGTTAATATCGCTTTCCATTATCGGTATTAAGCTGACACAATGATGGTATGTTAAAGAATAGATGTTCCTCTATTTTTCAGAAAGAAATAGATTCGATATGTAGATTGATAGTTACATTAACCCATTATAATTTACTAATTGGTACGAATTTATCGATTATTATACATAGATAAATTATATTAATTTCGCAATAAATGAAATCTGTTTCATTGCGATCTTTCTCCTTTCTAATTTGAAAAGAAAGATTTTCTTACGAGACAGGCTAAATTGAAAATTTTTCGATTACAATTATTCGCTTAAATTTTGTTCTTTGTAATATCCAGGAAAGGAAAATGAGACAGGCACGCTATATATTCTTCGAGACTTTGCCAACCTTCATATTTCGCGAGGGAAAATTGAAAAACAGACATGGAAGAAGGAACACGATTTCCCCGACAAGATTGTCATCGTCGTGGGAAAGTGACAAGGGGATTTCTAATAAGATGTATGAAAATACATCTGAAGAATGGATATGAGAATTTAGATTTCATATTCCGGGAACGTGAACGTCTACGGCCTTGAGAGCAAATTATTGCCACTATACAATATACAAGTTGTTCTATTACAGAATGCTACGTAATAAATAAAATATGACATTTTTTAATATCTATGGGATTAGCACGTTGTCATACATATCTGTATATTTTTCACGCACAAATGCCATATGCTTCTTGCATTTTCAACGCATGTGCATAAGCATCCACATCTAATCTAATAATACGATTTAAGGCGTAAGATTCGTATTATCGTATTATCGTGTTTGCTAGAGTCTCCTGTACCCAACATTGTAAAACCATTCAAACATCTTCAATCCCACTCGTTATCCGTTGAAGCGGTTAACACTTCTAAGAAAACTCTACATCTGTTCTGTTTAGTTTTCTCAATCACTGAAGCCGTCGACAGGCCATAGACAAAAGACAACCACATGGCAACCATAGACGACAGACAGGCAACGATGGCTTCGGGGTTTTTCAGTTGCTAGATTTTTTTTTATTTATTTAGTTATTTTAAATTACAAACAATTCTTTACCGAATTTTCAGTAAAAGTTACTAGACAACACTGCTAGCGCGCGGATCTGGACCAGCTCAAACTGTATTCATACTTGTATACACGCTTCTTCGTTAACTATACTTTTCTATCTTACAATTTATCCACGCGCTCCTCTATCCACATAACCAATAGCCACAACATTATCAAGTAGTACTGTAAACGCTTAATAAACGTCACTTCAAAGTTCCACGAATTTTCCATACCATTGCTCTACATCAGCTTCAAACAATCACGCTTACGTAATAACTTTGGATTAACATGTACCCCGAAGGCATTCGCCTCTTCGTTGCTTCGTTAATTTCGATTCCCCGTGTAAACGTAACCTGTCATTAATTACAATACAAGCACTCAGCCATAAAACAATCAGTTTAACCATTGTTGAACGTGATCTTAACAGCGGAGCTTCTTCTCCTCGAAGCTTTAATGCCTCGAATATTCTGAAATGTTCCAGATATGCAGCGATGCTTCTCCGTTCGTATTTGAAGAATGCAGCCAGTCGAGTGTCGACGATCGACGAGTGGTATATTTCTCTAACGATCTGACCGGCTATGTTACGAGTAGAAACGCGGATACTTAGGCGAATGTATATTTCGAAGAATAAAATTAAGCACGTCACGAACAGGTCCTGCTACTCTCTACGAGATAAGATCAGCGTCGTTGAAAATAAGCAAAATTATTTTTCTAGCGGATGCTCCTCTCTCCAAGATCCTTTCGCACGACTGAACTAACATTCTCATCGATACTTCGCAAGTTACAAATTGCAAGCTGCCAGTGTTAATGAATTCACTCGCATAACAAATACGTTTTTCCACGCTAACCTTATAAATTCTATTACCTATATAGTATCATCTAATTGCGCTAAAGAATCTAAAATAGCAAAATTATACGATAGCAATTTATAAGCTAGATACAAGTTGTCGCCTCGAGTTGTGAATTCCACTGCGGATTATTACAAATCGACAATTTATTGTCAAATTATTGCAACAGAGTGCAGGCAATGTCAAGATTCATGTAGCATTGTCCTTTTGCGTCTCACAGTTAGATAGTTTCTCGTGCAATTGGAAGCCCCTAAAAAAACACGACCCCCTAGGTTTAAGCACTAGATTCGATTGAATCAAACGTCCAATAAACTCTTTATACTCACGACATTGTAACACGATAGCGGAATTTACTGAAAATTCCTACGCAATTGATTGTAAATATTCCTCAATAAAATAAGAAAAAAAAAAAAAAAAATTGGAAGCCTGTATTTCATGCGAAACACCTCGCGATCTTCTTGTAATTGGAACTCGGTTTATTTCGTCATGAAGACGCAAAACTGTTCGCCATTTGTCGCTCTCGTCTACCTCGGCTTTCTATCTTTCTGTCTGCAACCCTCTAGCAAGGCATTGAGAGAAGCTTTCTTTGGAAGAACGTGGTAGTCGACTTTTCAGCGAACCGTGCTTTCCTTCGCTATCCCGTCCCTGTTCTAGAACCGATCCTCGCGTTTCGAGAATTTTTCATTCACCTTTGATACCCAACCCCGCTGCCGAGAATTAAATACTTGCTCGCCTAACTGACGACTCTCTGCGAGCACGAGGTTTCGATTGCTTCATCGAGGCAAAGTCTATCCGCTTGCGGACATTGATCCGCTTTGCACGCTATTGTTGAGGATCGCATCGGTGGTTCGTCGGAAGAGAGGAATTTTTTTGCGAAGAATTTCATCTGAAATTTAGTCTCACTCGATTTATAACGAAGACCACGTGTTCGAGATACAACAATTCCGTTTCTGTTCATTTCTTCTCACTTTTATGTTGCTCGATGACTGAGGAGGGAGGAGTATTTTAACGTAAACTAGTTAAAGACGGCGATAATCTGATAGATTCGTCAGAAAATGGATAACAATATATGATCTGACTGGACTCTTAATCTATGTTTATTAATCTTTTACTCTACAATCCTTAGAAATTTCTGATTAGAAAATCACTCGGTTAATGGGTTAATTACTATCGCGTAAAGTAAAGGAGTATTCGCGTGGAACACGAAAGTTCCACTATCGGTGGACTTACGTTCGAGGGAATCGAGACAAAAAAGGCGCGCCCCAGTTGCAACTTACCGAATAAGTTTTTGTACGCATCGCGGTGTAACGATGCATCGGGCTAATTCGCATTATTTGAGAAGAAATGGAACGAGCCGACTGAGATGGCACGATTACAACACGGTACGTAGCCCTTTTCTACTCTTCTTTTTTTGTCCATATTGGCTGTTTCTCTGTTACTATTTATCGTTTGATTCGTTTCTTCTGATTCACGTCTTGTCAGCCCTGTTTTTTCTCCCGCGTGGAAATTATTCGGCGATTTATTTCCATTTTTTGGTTGAAGTATGTAGACAGATATCACCACCGTATTCACATATTAATTAATTAGGTGCAAGTATATCATTTAGCAGTATTTCCGTATGATTATAAAGAGTTTATACTACGAAATTAAAGTAAATAAAATAGAGATACTTGGAGAAATGCTTAAAAGTAACACTTGGAAAATAAGAGCATGTGCAAATACTTTTTCTAGCAACTGCACATTCCAGAGTACTTTAAAATACAGATCGAGCAAATTCATTTCTAATTTATTTTTCACTTTTTTTTTTAATTAAAAATATTAACTTTTTTATCTTTAAAAAAATAAAAAACCTACTTTTTTACCTTTTTAAAAATTAAAAAAATAGATAAACAATTGAAATGTTGAAATGTTTGAACCGGACTCTAAAATTGTCCGAATTTTTCAATGTTTTTCTATAAACGTTAAGTAGATAGAAACCACAAGCACGGAAACTGAAAACTTGAAAGAGTCGCAGGCGAGTGCAGTTGCTTGCGCGTTTCTGGAATTTCAAATTTTTCAACGAGACCACTCCACCACTCTTACGAATCCAACTTGAAGCAACGATGACGTCTCTCTTGCAGGGATCTCGAATTTCGATCAATGAACGAGGGTAACCGGAGACTAATTCAAAGTGAAAATTCTACTATCGGGCCGCGGAACTTTGAAGAGTCCTTTAGAACCACTGGAAAATTAGTCTGTCCTCAAGTGCCTCGTAGCCTCTAATTATGCAACCGGAATATCGGAATAAAGCGCGCGCCACGCTTAATTGACCCGTGCTGCAGGAAAATAAAAGGAGCCCGAGTGCCAAGAAACGAATTAATGAAATTAGACAATAAAATTTAAGACAGCGGAGAAGGAGATAAAACATAGGAGAAAATAAAAGAAACAAGCAAGTAATTTATGTTGTTCCCCGTAAGTTTCTGATAAGTTTAAGCCGAAGAAATCAGCGAATAGCTTCTACTAAAAAAAAAAAAAAATGGAGGTACAAATTTTATATTCTTTTCTCGTGAGCTTTTTTCTCCCAAGTTGGTCATTTCTTCTACGTAAACGGTTAAACTACTTTTTTATTTAAATGAAAAATATCGTATATGATATTGTATGATATTTTCGAACGTAAATATTATATAAATATTTAATATCATTGCATATAAACATTATATAATATTCTTTATAATAAATAAAATTATATATATATAATATCGTACAATTCTTTCGAGTAAAGTAGCACAATTGTTGCATCGCTCGATACGAAAATTTTCAATGTACTGTTCAATATACTATTTAGTTACGTCTATATTATTTACCGTACTATTTAATTATACCTTGAAATTCCAACATATTATTTTGTGTATATGAACTTGTTCTACAATGTTAATCATCGTTAAAACTGGTCTAAAAATCGAACGATTAGAAGAGACCACGGCCACGTGTACGAAGAGCATTTAATGTCACGATGAAAGAACGCGAAATGACTTTTAAAAACTTGACAAACGATGCCGGAGGATCGAGTCGAAACCTGATGGAGATGGAAGAGAAATCACTAGAACTCGAAAAGGAGCACGTGCTATGTCAAATTGTAGCGGCCGAGTATCATTTGTCTCTTCGGGGATGCGAGGGTAAAGAAAACGTCAAAGGGAAAGTTGTGCACGTTGTCTTCCAAAAGAAACCGCAGGGAGAACGGGGAAAAAATAGGGACGAAAGACGAATGGATGGTTCTGATAAGAGTAGAATGAAACAGTTTTCCTAATGTTAGATGGTTAACGTGCGATTTTGTCGATTCATTGAAATTTCATTTGACGGACTGGATTTCCAGAGAAGTGAATCTGTATTTTACATATCGAATTCTATTTATTCAAATAAATATTCCATGGTTTCGGTACTGTCGATGGAAAATTATTTTCAAATATTTTTCTAACGACAACGAGATCGTGCGCTGTGATTTTAATCGTAATTGAAGGACCTGCACTCGTTGGAAGATCTGATTCCGTTTCGATAAAATTTATTTTTCATTCTATTTTCTACGCCACTCTGATTCTATTTTCGTGAAATACGATAACTTCATATTTGTGAAATTTTCTTAATTTGTTAACAATAATTCGAACAACAAGTCCAATTGTGAATACGTTACCGGAAGACTGATAAACAAAATAACTTACATTGAATTTTTCACCAAAGGCTCACTGTACAGATCACGTCTCTAATAAAAATAGTCTTTGTGTATTCTTTGCTATTAAAAGCCTAAAATGGCTTCTACTTCTTATTAAATTCTTATCAAATACTATAATTTCATTAGCCAAACTACCAATAATCCTCTCACACAATATATATATATATATATAATAAATCACTTCCAGAATTCGTTTCTCCAGAAGTCTGCAAATCGACGACTTTTAAATTACATCTTTGTTACATTTAATTATATTTCTCCGTCGCAAAGCTCATTTACCTTCTTCGTATATCACACGCCACTCGACGCTGATCGATTTACTCCTGTAACCTCAGCCCCGTAGCAGTTTCTTTCCGCAAAAAAATCCCTGCTTGTTGCACAAAGTTGGCGAGAAAACGCAAACGAGGCAGCCACCGTAAAAACCGCAGTTTTCATATCAATTCATTGCGTCCTCCCTTGGTGTTCCACTATTTTTCACCCCTGCCGACTGACAACAATGTCGATAACTAATCGATAGCTAGCGCCATCCCGTTTCGTCGCCGCCCTTCCACCGACGACGACTTTCGGTCATTTTTCATCCCCTTGTCCTGGCTCGCGCGTTATTGCGCCCAAGAGTGACGCTCGCGCGGACAATGCACGCTCGCTGGCCACGCATTACCGGCTTCGTTCTTCGAATTAGCGAGTACAAAAGCGTATATGCGCGCGTACGATCGAACGTACATCGTTTCACCGACAGAAACCGGGGGCGAACGGGGTGAGCTGTGTTTACGTTGATAAAAGATTCAGTGAAATTTTTGACAGCCTCAATTGGCAGGCTGCGTGAGTTCCGATGACACGCATTCGCTTGCGGATCCATAGGGTGACTGGTTTACGAGGGAACAGTAAAGGGGTGAAATGTATGCGGATAAGGGGACGATAGGCGTTCGAGTTTTGTGATAGGATAATAATGCCGGAATTATGGAGTTATGGAGAATGCTACGCGAGCGTGCTTGTTACAATGCAAGAGATTAAAATTGATGGGTGTTGGCAAATTGGGTAATTTGTAAAAGCGTTGGGTCGTTCGGCGGTTTCGCTGTTTGCGCCGCTTTCAATGCTGCGAGTATTAAGCTTTATAAGTTATAAAGTTATAAATTCGAACTAAAGCGTGATTATATTTGGAACTATACCGTGAATGAGCGATTGTCATTGTCACAGCCTCGATAAGAGTCGACGTCCTTCCAGGACAGATCTTTTCTACCGCTATATGGATATATCATGATTTCTCTCAGCGTGGAAATAATAGAGTCCAAGTCGAACGTTAAGGCGTATTTCTGCATTTTTTTCTTCTCTAGAAAGGAAGACATTTAATTATAAAAGTAAGAAGATATTTTCCCGTGTGTTATGTATCTGTTGTATACTTCAGACGCTCGATACATAAGCGAAGCTGACATTAATCTCGTTAAAACTGTTTGTCTGTTTGCAGCAATTACAGCGATAAGTCTACTATTGGTGGGTAGTTCGGATATTAATACAATCAGAATTTCTACGTTTCGAGATTCTATACATTAATTACATAAAAAAGGAAGAGAGAAACGATGGTCAAGCCTGCGCTATTCCGGTGTTAGTGAATTCCACTTCTTCACGTGTTCCGTATCTCACTCCAATCTCATAATTACTCGAACGTTCGACTTCCCGAATTTTACACTGTACGAAGAGTTCTCTGGTCACCAGCTCGATACCGTCAATAAGGTGCGACAAAACTGAGCGTGCAAATTCGTCGTTACCATCGTGGCATTCTCCGTGGAACGAACAAACGTCAGGCAGAGCTGGTTCGCCCGAACCACGTCAACCTCGCTGAAATCAGCGTAGATCGATCGTGCCTGGTGCTTTCATTCATCCTCAACATCGAGAAACGGTGCAATCGTGACGTTCACAGATCGGTACTTTCAAGGGTGGAGGGGAGGGGAGCGAAAATGAATTTCCAGTTTTGCGCCAGGGGTCGAAAATCGGACCGAGATAAATCGAAAGCATCGATCAGGTTAAATGTCGGCGACGCGACGCGAGGCCAAACCCTCTCCAGACTTTTGGCCCGTCGATTTTCCACGCTGAATGAAAAATCACACGGTCCTCCGCTTGAATATCAACGCAGCCGGAACCCCAGACCGCGTAACAAACAGATGCTTCCGCTTTAGCATATCACATTGTCAACGCCCCGTTGTATACATGCATGCATAAAGTAGATATCCGATTTTATCTGTACCGGCTGGGAAATCGTTTTCCATTCCTCCGTAGGGTTGGAATAGGTTCGAACGGAATCCTTTTTCACGCTGTTACCTCGACTCTTCCTATCTTGGCGAATATACGATGCTGTAAGGTACATGTTATTGTTTCTGCCTGCTTTATGGATTTCTTCTTTGTTCTTTGAAATATTATTATTGGAAGCGTATCGTTGTGCTAGTATTATAGCGAATTGTTATTTGACTTGTAATTCATATTTTATTGCTATTAGATTGTGGATGTTTATACAAATTTGTATTTTTATGAATCTAGTTGATGAAATGGGATCTGTGTAAATGGAATTTATCTCGCTACACGGATATTGCAAGGAATATCGTAATTTGGGTATTTTATATATTTTTTACGTATCACGCGAATTCTGCGTATTTTTGCGATTTTTTATTTTTTAGAAACGCGTGAACATCCGCGGTTTAATTGACTTACGAATTATTATTTGACTTGCAATCCATATTTTATTGGTATTAGATTGTGGATGTTTATACAAATTTGTATTTTTATGAATCTAGCTGAAGAAATGGGATCTGTGTAAATGGAATTTATTTCGCTACACGGATATTGCAAGGAGTATCGTAATTTGGATATTTTATATATTTTTTACGTATCACGCGGATTCTGCGTATTTTTGCGATTTTTTATTTTTTAGAAACGCATAAACATCCGCGGTTTAATTGACTTACGAATTATTATTTGGCTTGCAATTCATACTTTATTGGTATTAGATTGTGGATGTTTATACAAATTTGTATTTTTATGAATCTAGCTGAAGAAATGGGATCTGTGTAAATGGAATTTATCTCGCTACACGGAT